>JAXBDA010000584.1:0-78545 GCA_036023075.1 Gaultheria prostrata | reverse complement strand
GTGTTTTGATTCCTTCCCGTGGTTTTTACCCTATTCGGGGTTTTCCACGTATATCGTGTGTTCGTGTTTTATTTCTTAATTCCTGTTAATCGCTAAGAATTGTTTAAATAGCTAAATAGGAATTTCACTTTCTCTTAGCTACGTACATAGAAAATATATCCAGAATTTACCCAGAATTTAAAAATTAATGGTCCAGATTCACTTGGAGTAAATTTGGACCATTAATTTACACATTCTGAATAAATTCTGGGTACCATTTCCGGGTACCTAGACTTTCTATTTCTTTTACCTTTTTGGAAGTCAAATTTTCTGTACCGAAAAACCCTCTATGCCTATGTTCCCATGCATTTTTCAGCCCATGTAAGATAACTTTGTGCAATTCTACGCTGGAAAATGCACGAGAACAAAGATATAGTGTGGTTTCAGTACAGGTAGTGTGGGTACCTTTTCTATCCTCCATTCGCTTTGGTTTTCTATAACCTACCCTCACTCTGAATATGGTTCCACATAAGTTTTCTCTCTAATTATTACTATCATTTTTCTATCTCACTCCACTTATTACCCAAAAACATCCCTCAAAACCTAAACCAAATAAATTTATTGCTATCGTACCCTAAATCCTACCGCTGATGGTGGTAGCTAGCTCGGTTTCGAGTATTGTCAGTGACAAGGAATTGTGGGGGTGCACAGTTATGTCCACTTGTACCTAGGTGGTGCCAAAATGACGGCATGTCCTCACGTACAATAGTTATGTCTTGAACTATACATTCTACTAGCGGATCGGAAGCCCCTATAGTTACGCCCAAGGAAGATTGTTACGCTAATTGCCCCCTTTCACCCTTTTTAGCCGGAAAAAAAACCCTTAATACTCCCTCCGTCCCAATTTGTTTGTCAATTATTCAATTTTCTGATATACCTTAAATTGCTTATATATTTCAATCAGTAATATTTTTCACCGTTTTAAAAACTTTGTATAATAGAATTAATCGTGTACTATCAAACAAGATCCATATTGCATATATTTGGAGATCAATATTAAAAGATATAAACAATAAAAAACTGAAACGATTATAAAAAATTGACAAACAAAATGGGACGGAGGGAGTACTATTTTCACCAATAGCACTGTATGTGCACATATAAACACTTTATTACCGCTCATTAAAAAAAAAAAAAAAAATCTCTATACAACTTCTCATCACTTTATTATGGTGGGTCCCCCACTGATCTTTTCATTTATATCAAACTGCACCCATGCCATTTCTCTCCATGTCTACAACTCTACCCCTCTGTACCTCTCTCTCCCCTGCATTTACACTTCACAATAATTCCTCTCTCTCTCTCTCTCTCTCTCCCCACACAATTTCCTTTCTCTCCTCATCATCTTGGTTTCCCCAATAACATGGGCTTCTTTCTCCCACTTCTTCTCATTCTAATGGCTTATTCAACCAATGCTGCCTATTGGCCACCCTCACCTGGGTACTACCCAAGTTCCAAGTTCAGGTCTGTGAACTTTTACAAAGGGTTCAGGAATCTGTGGGGTCCTCAGCACCAAAGAATGGACAATAATGCATTGGCAATTTGGCTTGATAGAAACTCAGGTATCACAGATATTATTACTAACATTTCTCATACATTTTGTATTTACAGTATTTTTTGAGGTATGTGATGTGTTTTTTAATTTTTTTTGGTTGATTTTGATTGTAACAGGAAGTGGGTTCAAGTCGGTTCGCCCGTTTCGATCCGGGTATTTTGGTGCTTCTATTAAGCTCCAGCCTGGTTATACTGCAGGAGTTATAACAGCTTTCTATGTGAGCAATTGGACTAAATTATAAATACTAATAAGTTATAGGAATATTTTGTTATGAAATTAATGTCTATTGATTGAGGCTAGTAAATAAAAGGAATGTAATTTTAGAAATTCCGTCACTCAAATGTAGACCCCTTTAACAGGAGTAATGGGAAGAACCAATTACTGCAATTAGACAGAGGGAGGAGTGAAAAATAATAATTTAAAATCTAATCGATGACATCGATATTCGAGGACTGGATCAAGAATTTACGGGATTTGAATTCGTGACTTAGTATATTATACGAGACACTTATCACGGCTCAACTTATCACTCAATTGGGTCATATCGGTGTATATTTGTGTTTACATATGAATAATTTTGTGCTGAATTGAACTTTTTTGTTGGCCAATTAATTGTGCAATGGCAGCTTTCAAACAATGAGGCTCATCCAGGGTACCATGATGAAGTGGACATTGAATTCCTAGGGACAACATTTGGTAAGCCATACACATTGCAGACAAATGTTTACATCAGAGGAAGTGGGGATGGGAGAATTATAGGGAGGGAGATGAAGTTTCATCTTTGGTTTGATCCCACACAAGGTTTCCATCACTATGCAATTCTATGGAGTCCTAAGGAGATTATGTAAGTAGCATTGTATTACAAATTTCTTAACTTTAGCTACTTCGTTGTGCTTGGATTTTCGTTTGAGCAAGTCTACCCGTTACTATATCTGCCGCCCGAAGTAATAATTTGTTAGTTTTTTGGCAAAATCTTCCACAAATTGCTCCTTTTTGTAGTAAAAAAAATAATAAAAGTCATCTTTGGAACCAAATTTGGCCACAGGATTTGTCAAATCTGCCCCATCACCTAGGCTATCTGATCTACATTGAAAAACGTTTAATCCAATGATTTGGTTTTAGATGGTGCTATAAGCGTTATTGCTATTTCTAGATTTTTTTACACTGTAGCAAGCCGAAAATGACTTTGGCCAAGTCATTTTGGCACTAGCTCTAACATCACTTTAAGAGGGTGTTTGAGAGCCTACTTTTCAGCTTTTCATTTTTAACTTTTTGGCTTTTTGATTTTTTGGATTATGGCCACTTTTGAATCTGGGATGAGTGTTTGGGAGAAATGTGCAGAATGCATTTTGGGAGAGAGAGATGAGAGAAACCCAGAAGTAGAAATTGAAAAGGAAGTGTGAGCCTCTTTTTGCTTTCTCCTCTCTATCACCAGAAATGAAAAAACAGTTTTTGGGAGAAACTGTTTTTTCCCTTGGCTGCCAAACACCCAAAAACCAAAAAAGGGAAAGCAAAAAATAGAAAAAGAGGCTCCCAAACGGAGCCTGAGCCCATGCTTTTTTTTTTTTTTAGTTTTCGGGTTTTTCCGGGGTAAGTTTATGCATACCTCTACGAATTCCGGCATTCTGAAATTAACTATCCAGTGAATTTCTATAAAATTGTTTTCTAAAGATGATGAAACTATCTCAAAACTCCATTAGTACAGGCTACAAAGTTTTATTTCTTGCGAGTGGTGGGTGGCTAGTTCATGCGGTAAAGTTCTTGGATGCCCCACATTGTATTCCAGAATCGAGTCTCATTCCCCATCCCCTCTAATAGATTAGAAATAACGAATGACAGAAAAATACATATAGTCTTTACCATACGCTAATGGTGCAATTTAGAGGGAAAATGAATGATAACCCGAATTTTGACCCGAAAATGAGCAGATGTGTTCAATTTTCATTTGACTATGAGAAATGTGTGCCCACCATTGTCCAATAAAATGTTGCTAACCCGGTCGATTTTGAGCCAAATTGTGGCCAGAGTTAATTTGAAAGGCCAATTATTGGGCTCATTTTATTGATTTGACTTTTTCATTGTCATGAAAAGATGGTAGCACCTTTTTGTCTCTAATTTTTGTACTTATTATTGAATTTCAATTATTTTTCAGATTCCTTGTGGATGATGTGCCCATAAGGAGGTACCCAAGGAAGAGTGATGCAACTTTCCCACTAAGGCCTATGTGGGTTTATGGATCCATATGGGATGCCTCATCTTGGGCCACAGAGGATGGAAAATACAAGGCCGATTACCAGTACCAACCGTTTGTCGGATCGTACACGAATTTCAAAGCAAGCGGTTGCACCGCCTACTCCCCGTGGTGGTGCCGCCCGGTCTCCGCCTCTCCTTTCCCCTCCGGCGGCCTCAGTGGCAGGCAAAAGTTGGCCATGAGCTGGGTTCAGAGCCACTCCTTGGTATATGACTATTGTAGGGACTCAAAGAGGGACCATTCCCTAACACCTGAGTGTTGGGGTTAAAGGTGACAAATTCACACTATACCCATTTATTGGAAGTCACTCAATCTTTACTTTTACTTCTCTCTGTTTGTTTTTCTTTTTTTAAACTTTACTTTTACTTCTCTTTTTTTTGGAGCACATTGCGATGGGTCCCACAAAAATAAACATGAAAATTGAAAGTTGTGTGGGGTTGTGGCTCTGTGCATTGCTTGGACAACGGGGAAGACTTGGAGAAAGATATTGAATAAAAGAGAAGCCAAAAACAAGGACTAACCCTTCAATTTGTCCAGTTGAGAGTGTCGTGTGGTCCATTTCAGATTGTTGTATGAATTACAATACTGCATAACATACGTACCAATGTACCATGTTCTCAATTGGATTTGAGTGATTGCATTCTACCATTCATTTTTATTTATGAAAAGCCTTATTTTGGTAATATATTGGGTGTTAAAGATACTGGATGCCAAAATAATGAAAGAGTTGGGTTATGCATGATTTAGAGGTGTCAAACGGGCCGTGCCTTGCCGGCATGGCCCTTTTAATTTCGTATTAACCGTGTTTCGTGCCGTGTCGGCTCATTTACCAAATCGGGTTGTGCCATTTCTTAATCGTGTCGTGCCGTGCCGTGCTGGCCCATTTACTTAATTGTGTCGCATCATGTTGTGCCATTTTTTAGTCGTGCCATGTCCGTGCCAGTACATCTCCAAGTTTCGTTGAATTTTTTTTGTATAATCTAGCTGAGTTCCGTTTAATCTAGCCAAGTTTCATCGAATTTTTTTTGTAAACTATAGCTATAGTTTTTGAACAAATATCAAGAAAAATTTAACAAACATCAGTAAGAATTTAATCGGACGAAAAGTATCATTAGAGAATAAACTCGGTCCCGATCGATAAGCTTTCTAAACCTGATTGAGAAGAAACTTTACACGATTGATTTTATCAATAGGAACAACAAAATCAATGGCTCGATTGTTAAAATAGTTTCGACGGATTGAGATTCGCAAAATATTTATATTGACTTATTAGAAAGTATATAACATATAATTAGAAAATACATCATTAAAAATTGATTTTTTGGTACATTAAATTACTATTTGGCGTGGCGTGCCTCATACCGTGCCGTGTCTAGCATACTCCGTGCCGTGCCCATCTAAACCCGTGCTGTGTCGTGCCCGACTTAGTTTCGCGTCGTGCCCGTCTAAAACCGTGCTCGTGCCATATTTGGCCTGTTTGACACCTCTAGCATGATTGGTCATTTTACTTGTTAATCATATCTCTGTATGCTCACTTGGAGAGGATAGAGGTATTACTCTCTTTTCTTTTCTTTTTTGAACAGCGAAAGAGAAATTTATTAATCTCAAAAAAGAAAAAACAGAGATTAAAAATACTCTAGGCCCAGAACCCAAAATAGAAGGATGGAAGCCAACCAAAAATCCCCAACAGCTAAAATAACCCAAATCCAAGGGGAAAAAAAGGAATGGATCAAAAAAAAAAGGAGAAAAAAAGCCTAAAATGACCGGAAAGAAACCCAACAGCAAAAAACCCTAACTCAACTAGGACACCATACGCCTAAAAAGCACCATAAAGAAAAATCTCATTAGTCTAGGATCCTACCCCTCCGCAACCAACAATCCAACATAGCTCTATACCGCTCATCATCAATTTTTTCAATTTCAGCAATTCTACTAATCACTTCCCCTTCATCCCCATCAAAGACCAATTCCTAGCATCTTTTCAATGCTCCAAACTGCTTTAGCCTCGTCGAGAATGATTCAGTTCTTATTATTGATCCCATCAAAAGAAATAGATAATGATATTGCAGTTGCAGCGGATCTGAAAATAGCTTTAGATTTGCGTCTCTTTGATTTACCCTTCTTATTACTGGCCGATTTCTTAAAAATACCCATCACCTTATCAATTGTACGAACTCTTCTTTTTACCTTTTCTTCCGCCTCTCTTATTGGGTCTTGCTCCCTTTGAGCCCACAATATTTTTCTCTACAGAGGTATTACTGTTGCCTTAATCTGAACTTAATGAAGTTTATCTGCCATATTCTTTTGATTTTGAACTTGACTTGGATTGGGCCTTTCTTGTTAAGGAGGTCTACAAAACCACTTTTGTCGCTTTCAAATATGACACCCAAATTTAGGCAAAACTTTGAGCGTCTCATGAGCTTTGGCTTAGGACCGGTCCTAGGACTATGTCCTAAACATACTATGTAATTATCGAGCCTCAAACATTAAAAAAAAAAAAAAATTTGTTAAAAGAGAAGTGGAATAAATATAATTGGACCACCATTGAGGGTTTTGGACCAGTACTATGTAACTTGTCACATGAGATTCATAAATTTTGCCCTGAACGGTAGCTTTGTTAACAACCAGGCTGATTGACAGATAACCTGTGTACATGTGAACTCATTTCAACACACAAAAAATCCAAAATTTCAACTGGGTGCAATGATTGTGAAAAAGGGCTACAGTCTAAAAACAAAGTATGACAGTGTAAAACATCAGTGAGTTTTTTTTGGTTATCAATTGTATCATTATCTCCTCGTAAAGGTATATTAGTGCACATCACCCATATTATCCCCTTTCTTTTTCCTTGCCCCAATTCTCCCTAAATTTTTGGTATCTTTCGATTTCGGTATTTATTTTTTTCGCCTTTTCTGATTTTTTTTTTCTAGCTTCATGTTATATTTATGAGATCCATCATTGGTCTTGAACTCTTGATGAGAGGGGTATCAACAATTACTCCCTCCATTCCAATCTTTTGGTCCTATTTGTTTTTTTTTGGATGTCTTAAAAAATTACCTATATCTTTTAATTAATAATATTTTTTATTATTCAATATAGATCTTGTTTGATAGATCTGGTATTTTTTTTTTGTCTAAAGTGTCGTCTAATATAATTTTTTTTCAAATTTGGTCCACATTTTTATACTTATATGATTTCTTTCGAGATGAATGATTAATCCTAAAAAATTATGAGAAAAAGCTAAACAAAAAATTGCCAGAAGTTAAAAAAAAAAAAAATGCCAGACAAAATCTTTAGGAAGAATGGGTCAGAATTCCTAGATTCCAGCTGGCTCAACTTCTAACAGTTTTATGGTTTATTTACTTTTTGACTAAAATGTAACATTGCATCAGAATAAAAGTATCATATTCAGTGCATAATTCTCACTTAGAATAAAATCTTAATCAACAAAGTTATCCTCGTTTGGCATGCACAAGCTTGCAATTAAACAGGCATCAAAATCCATGTTGAGATTAGATAGGTATAGATAAATAGTTAGAGCATATATGCAACTTAGAACCACCAGGTTGCGGGATCGAATTCACTAACTTGAGGTGGTAGATGTTAACCAGATAAATTTCCGAAGTACCAAAAAAAAAAAAATGATGTTAACCAGATGCCTTGTTAGAGAGACTTTGTTCTGCTCATGTCTTATTGAGGTAATAGAAGCTTATGGTATGTGCCGGTTCCTCTCGAGATCTGTCATAGGTGTGGAGTTGCCATATTAAAATGACACCCAAAAAAGAGAAATACGTATATGTTTAGCATATCCTTTTTAATTCAAGCAAAAATAATTTGTTGGACCTCCCAAACAAGGGTTCCAAACAAGTACTCGTAATAAAAGATGAAATTTCTAGAAACACATTAATAGTGGCCCTCCATGTAGGTGAAACATGTTTTTTGTCCTATCAGCAAATTAGCAGATAATACTTGGAACTATTCAATAATTATGGAAAAGTTTTGGGGCATGAGGCAATGAGTGAAACAAATGGGTCTTTGCGCTTTTCAGCTTTAAATATTTATTTATTTTTTAGTTAGAATGTGTCCAAACAAATTAAACAATTAGATATGGCTATAGCACAGTCCAAATCCTCTCACCCTCCTCTTTTGGAATTTTGTGAGGATTTGATTGAAAATGGTGGCTTGAGAAGTTACAAAGATTCCATCCCAAGAAGTAGGGCTTATACAATTGCAATTCTTTTCTCATTTCACCAATTTGTGACTCCAACTGATTAATCGACTTGTCTTGGCGGGACTTGTCATCCCAAGGTTGCAAGGTCAAATCCCCTTGATAGCTATTGTCCTTGGAGTCACCTCCCGGAAACACGTGGAAAGGGTTGTGAGAGGGGCTAGAGAGATTAGTCTGGTTCATCCAGAAACTCTTCATTAGCTAGGTACATTTAGTGTAGTGATTTATGTACTAGTCAGTGCATGTAGCATCGCTTCATACATTTATGATGGTGGGGCATGAGACCTTGTCCCAATCATGCCCATGTCATTTCTATATATATTGAGCCATTACATCCATTGTCTTAATGTGTGGAATGACATGAGTCATTCCATTATAAATCATTCCATTATAAATTTGGACCCATATAAGCTTTGCTTGCAGGGAAGGGGTGCCTTGTCTAGATGGCTCCAACTTGTGCATGTGGTCTACCTTCTCTGTTTTGATGTTCTTACAAGTTACAATGGAATGGATTGTTTCACCTAATTGATTTGGGAAGTTGCCTCTTCAATGATTGTTCTTGACAATTTCTGGAGCTATTCACAAGTATCGGTTTCATGGAAAGATAAAACGAATCAAAGGCACGATAGCATACGCCACCCAAAATTTAAAAAACCAGCAAGGTAAAGACGCTAACGATAACAACAAAACATTTATACCAACATTCTCTTCCAAAAATAATCTACCCTTGTACGAGCATAATTATTAGACATATGAACAATCAATTCAGAATCAGAGACTGAAAAAAAGCCCTCTGAGCTTCTTTAAATTGTAGAGGTCCTAACTTGATATCAATGACGATACAGTGGTCCGTGTGTAATACTACCAATTTGGGCCATCCTTCTTGATAAAGTGATCCTTTTATTTATGGAGGTGAGAGCAGCCAAACAAGATGCATCAAATGGCTTTGTTTATGGTCATGGACGGAGTCAGGATTTTGACTCGGACGTGGCACCCAAAATTAATATTCTCCATTTTTTCCGTCCCACAAAGATAGTATATTATGAAACGACGTTCAATTTTTGGATAAAAATTACAAATAATTCTTTAATTTTGTGTCAAAAAATGTAAGAAATTATGCACATAAGTGCTTTGTTTTTTTATTTGAAAAATTGGAGGTTTTTTGGCAGCGGACTATCTCTTCTAGGCGGATGAAGTAATTAGTATAAAAAAATACAAGTGTTCTAAAATTAATTATTTCTATTAGGCCTTGTCTGGATGGAGAATTACGGGGGCTACTAATTTTGAGCCCGGATGACTAATCCCGCGCACACTAGTCATCCTTGGTTTGGGTACATTTGCAAGGGGTGGATTATTCCCCCATGTTTAATTCTCCTCAAAACCCTTACACCCTCACTATTTAATCTCCCCCAGGCCTAGTAATTAATTATCCCCAGACCCAGTTATTAATTAGTACCTTCAGATGAGCCATTTCTAATATTCTTATCCCCTCATTTCAACTACAAAACAAATCAAGTACTATCCCCCATTATTACCAAATTATTCCAAACCAAGTACTATTTAATTCCCCCTCCATAAATATCACATTACTGTGGGTCCACCCTCCATAAATAATACTCACTACTATCTTATCCCCTTACCATTTTATCCCCAAAAACTTATCCTGCACCCAATCGAGGCCTAAAGGATACACATTTTTATATGTTAATTATCCATCAACATACTTAATACCCAAAAATTACACATTTTTATTAATTAATCACTTATCAATATGCTTAATACCAGAATTAATACATTTTTTTGGGGGGGGATGTGCCCCCCCCCCCGTCCCCGTCCCTGTTTATGGGGAAAAAAAAATTGGGTGCTGGACGGACACCACGTGGCCTGCCCAAACACTAGGGATGGCAATGGGGAGGGGAGGGGGTGGATACCACTACCTCCATCCCCGATTCCCACCCTCATACCAATCCCCAACCCCGCTCCAATCACCACTGGGTATTTTTTTCAAGTCTCCATCCCCACCCCAATGCGGGGAACGGGGATCCAAAAATTCGTGTACAAATGAAGACACATTTAACCAAAAACAAAAGATAAGCAAGTGGTTCTTTTGCCATCATATGCATATAATTAATCATCTAACCATTATATGGTTGTTGACACTTGACTGTTGTCTTCTACTCAACACCAATTATACTGGACTACAAGTAGACGACTATGGTGAGTGTGGCCTGTGGAAGAGTTAGAGACGAGATGTGGGGGCGGCTGTGAAGAGTTAGAGAGGGTATTGGTATTTGGTAACCCAGTAACCCTAAATCCCTAACTTTTACAACTTATCCTGAAAAAAAAACTTATAATTATAAACTTATAAAATATAATATAAAATACTATAAATGGGGAGGGGAGTGAAAATACCATCCCCTACCCGATCCCCGATTTTTTTAAAAAAAAAACCCCATCCCCTACCCATTCGGGGAGGGGATGGGGCGGGTCGGCCGAGATTGCCATCCCTACCAAACACCCAATCCGACAGTCCAAAAGTGTTTTGGACGACCCAAATATATTCTCTTTCTCACATCTCTCTCCTCTTTTTCTTTTTTAAATCTAAACCGTCCAAAAGTATTTTGGAATGCCGAGATGGATGTTGGGAACAGTCACGTGGTGCCCGCCCCGCACCCAAAAATTGCTCCTGTTTAAGGCATAGATGTCAAAAGATTCCCATCATATTGTAATAGGATATTATTAATTAGCGGCATCATCTTTCAACAAACCGACTTTAGCTCAGTTGGTAGAGCGGAGGACTGTAGTGGGCTATCCTGGCAGATTATCCTTAGGTCGCTGGTTCGAATCCGGCAAGTCGGAAGCCTTTTTCCCTTCCCTTTTTTTCCCCCCCTTAAAATGAATCGAATAACCGTTCAACTTTTTTTTTTTTTTTTTCGAGAAATAGATAGAAATTCCATTAGATAATTACGATTGAGGCCCCGTTCCACTAACTCAAAAAACCAAAAGCCAGCTTATTACGCTTTTCGAGACAGGTCATCCCCTCACAATCCATCACATAAAAAACTACAAAAAGCTACGCATTTTTCAAGCTCTCACATAAAAAAGTCAAAAAACCAATCTTAGCGGAACACCCCCTCAGTCTAGTTTGAGGTGCCTGTGATTGGAACAAAGGTTTCGATAAAGTACGGGTACATAACATTTGCACAGAAAATGTATAAATATTTTTATTTGGGCCCACTCTGGGTGCCAAGCGGATGATCGGAGTTGTTCATGTTTTTCAAAATAATATTTACTTGTACCTCATAAAAAATTCAGCTCAATCGGATATCAGCAAATGAAACGGATGGAGCATTTTTACATTTACCGATTAAGCTAATTTTCTACGGAGTACAATGAAATAGTACTATTTTGAAGAACATGAATGGCTCCAATGATCCGTGTGAGACCCGGAATAGTCCCAAATTAACTGATTTATGAGTACATTTTATGTACAAAATTTTATGTACCCCAACCATTGTCCCAAAGGTTTAAAGTGAGAAGAGGATGGAGGAGCAAAGAGAGAGAAAACTTCTTGTGTGCTCAATCACGAGGCCTCTTAGTGAGTTGAATATCTTGAACGTTGGATTTGAATTGGAAGATGCTCCAATTATTGCACAATTGAAGAGGAGCCGAACTCCATCTTTTGCATCCTCCTACTTTTACTGCCATCAAAAAAATTTGGAATCCAAAACCAGCTCCGGATCGCTATTTTTTAACAATAAATTGCTTACAAAAAAGACTCAATATGGGCCTTCAAATTTACCACAACAAATTTGAGCCGTCCAAAACATGTGCACCGACGAGTACTATGTGGCGGTACCTATTCGGCATGCAAGTTTTTCTCCTTCAAAATCGTTAGCCAAGTAAATTTTGTGTTTGCAGAAAATGGAAACAGAAATCAAGAAACAAACCAATGCCAAATATGCTTTTGCTTCCGCGGTTTCAGTGTACAACTCCACCGGGAGAAAAATCCACGAAGCAAGAGAGGCAAACCCGTTCTAAGATCATTATTTTAGCTTTTTTGCGAGGAATTTGATTCCTATAACCCGAACCCACACGAAAACACACATTGTACTTGGCTGCTCACTATCGCGCGTAGTTCTTCGAAACATTTCAACTGGTATACATATCTAAACATTTTTGCCGGCATACACATTGTATTCTGCGAACAACCGAGCCTATGACAATCTTGTAAACACCAGTGGCCTTTAAATGAAGGCAAGTTTATTCAGAAACCAGAATAGAATGTCCTGTTCTAGTGTCCATACAGGAATAAGAGAATCTGGTACTTAAAGACAGATACATACACCCCGGAACTCTGGCCGATTCAACACAGCAGTGTGGTAGCTGTTCTTGCATGTTCAGCACCTTTACCTGAGGATTAATAACGCATCCCACAATCTGCTTTCACAGGTTTAACCACAAGTCCATGCACAATTCTCCGCTAAATTAAGGGCCAAAATGCAACAAGGAGGGCAAAAGTAAAGGAAGGCTCGATGACAGTAGGATTTCAAAACCGCCAGTCCTATCATCAACGCACACAAAACTGAACACTTCAACATCTCAGATTTGAGTACTAATCTAGCCAATTTTTATACTAGTTATAGAGGAAAGTGTCAATAACTGGTTATGAGTGGTTTCCCTAGTCAGTCGCTCATGCCGCACATATAAGTATGCAACCCAGCCAACGGGAAAAAAGGTATTCCATCCTCCCAGGAGTGAACCGCTGTCCGCGGAGAAATCAGAAAATCCATCTGGTTACAAAATAAGCATGGCATTTGCACTATTGAGAGCCATGTGGGTAAAGCTACACTTAGAAGTAGCCAATGCAGCAGAAACCTCTCGAATGATAACAATTACGTCAAAGTCCCACTAGTTTCAAGTTTCTTCCTGGGAAATGTTGCAGGGAAATGATCCCTGTTAAAGTTACAGTGTGTAGAAGGGACATCCAATTCAAACCATTTGTCCTAGTTCTTTTCATAAGAGCACCTGCTCCTTAGAGATCTCACTTTCGTATTGTATTGGCGCCCTCTGAGGAAAACATTTTGATCTCCTATCAAAAAAATTCCCAGCTCCCTTCTTGTAAGGAGCTTCGACTCTTGCATAAGCTTCTTCTAGAATTGCCACCTACGACATTAGATCTTTTATTTTCACAACATAGCACTTGGCTCTCCCTATCTCATTTTCTAAACAATTTGCCCATGTGAAAACTTTTTCTTTTATTGCATGTCAAGGCAAACCATCTGTCCTAGTTCTTTTATTTTCACAACATAGAATGCGAGAAAAAACCTTGCATGTCAAGGCAAACAATTTGTTCCCTCGCGAGAGCTTGTTTATGCTAACTGCAGCAGGGGTGGCACAATAACGGCTACTCTAGACATGGTGTTCTTTAATCTACAGTTGAAGCAAAACAAGCACATACCCGTGAACAAAATCTCAAATGATTCCCAGGTCAGGTATTGAGTGCATCTCAGTTCTAGTTTTTCAAGCCATAGTCTACTTTAATGGGGGGAAAACGTTCGAAAATCCAGATGGGAATTGATTATATGAGGTTGGAAGGAATGGGAGGATTATCCTGGTTGCAGGTGGATGGAAACAGCCATTTGAACTAGAATTGGATGGATTGCATTCCAGATTTCAGGCATCAAGAAGCTAGGTGCATCCATACAAAAAGGTCATGGATATTTGAATACAAGAGAAACAACCCATGTAATTTGGCCAAGGCCGAAAGGTATTTGAATGGTTCAAGGCCCAAGCCTTAATTTGGCATATGCTCGATGATGAAGGGCCTACATGGGATATTACCTAGACATTGGCTGGACCATTAAAGGCTGTGACTTTTCATGAGCCTTGTGACTTTTCATTAAGGGAAGTTCGACAACATATTTAATATATGCAACCATTAGTTAACACATTCATCCTACCTAGACCTGTTGGGAATAGGAGTAGCTATTTGCATGCACACATCCATTCTACCTAGACCTCTAGGAAATAGTAGTAGTTATTTGTATTCGCACATGTTATGGAGTCTATATAACTTGATGTAATATCACACCTATGGCCTCTTTAGCATGACACCAAAGAAAAAGGATTGCACCTAATCTTCAAAGCTCTTATAAAGAGGCCTTAGGTGTGATGCCTTTGGTAACCTAGGTGTGAGGGCTAGATCTATATTCAAAAAACCGTTCTTCTCTTCTCATTCACTATTCACAGCTCAAAACAACCCCTTTCCTTTGCGTTTGAGCACCCTTAACCCTATTCCAAATCTGTCCTCCATCAGCTCCTCCATAAGTGCCGAAGTCAAAATATTTCCAATCTAGTTTTTCTGTGAACTCTTCAACTGACTCACCAAACCAAGTCATAATTCTGGCCATCTAAATTAGTCGGTCGCTTAGAGATAATTGTCTAATAGAAGGATTCCTCTCTGAAATAATTCGTAATTGTTTGCACCAAATCTATCCTTTTCCGTTTCACTAACTTTATAAATATAAGGAGAACCATCCTAAGGACTCACATTCCAACCTATGCTCCTGCTACTATGCTACATACACACCATAAAAAGAACAAGGTAAATAACTATATTAGATTCAATGTCACCAATCGAAGTACCTAGAACAAAGTCGAGACAGATTTTACAACGTACATATATCATGAAAATTTTGTGTAGCAAGAATATTATCAACAACGAAGGCCCTATAGTCGGGGTAATCTTGCAGAGTAACACCATCTGATCTATTTAAAAACCTAACAGATACCAAAGCAATACTAACCACTTATTAAAGGTCCAACAAAAAACTAAATATATACAATCTTTCTAGCATGCTAGATTCCATGTCGAAGCAATCAAACTTTTCCACAATATGCAGTTCTTGTCTGTCACCGTATATGGCCCAATAAAACGGTGGACATTGTAGTCAGTCGCTTGCCTATCATACTGCTAGCTGCAATAAAAGTTACTACTTGTAAGACCAGCAATCCAAATTAGTATTCGAGAGCTATACAAACGCTATGGAGCCTTTAACAGAACAAAAACATATTATGGATCTGACAAACCAAGACAAACAATGATCCACAGCTAATTGAATGTGCCAAAACATCAAATCCTATTTTATCAAAGTAGAACAATCATCAAGAACAAAGATGGAAGTAACGTCACTGCAAAAACCTGAATTTGACAATATAATGCAACAACAACAAAATTAAGAACTGAAGACACAAATCACACATTAAACTCCTTTAAAGTACTTAGGCAAACCAAACGAGTCGCTGGTGTTACTGTAGGTATAGGTTAAAAAACTTTGCATACGTAAATTATACATCTTCCAATCATCTATAACTTTATCGTACTGCAACATATGCTTCCAAATATGACAGCAAATTCATAGTGTTTCCCACAGCGGCAAGTCGCGGCTGACAATACTGCACTAGTGTTCAGTAAATTTCCTTGGTTTTGATAGATTGAGTCATCGACTGACATCTCTGAAAGGTTATAAACTTTAAACCCCGCAACCAATTGACAACTTTGTTACAGATCACTCCTAAAGGTATTTCAACATTTTCAGTATTTCTTAATATGATCAAAGTGGAAAAAATAATAAAAGAATCATAACTTAAATGCAGCATTGAAGTGCTAATCAGTATCACTTTCATTGAAAGCTAACAGTAAGAATGACATCTGATAGAGGACAAATATTGGTAACAGGCTAACAGCTAATACCAATAACAAACGGAAATCAAGAAAAGCTCAAGTAACTGCACAAGCCAAAGTTACCTTCTTCACAAGTTCTTCCTGGAGAAAAGTTGCAATCTGTCCTCGCTTAAACAACTTAGCAATCCTGAACTTAAATCATGTGTGTACTTCACATCTCGTATCGGATACGGCTGAGATTTAAGATGCTGAACCACTTTAAATGATGGCAACTCTTGCAAGACCACTTCACCCGTTACTTCTTTCGTAGAAGCAAATTGTAGGTTGTGATTGTATATAATTGCAGATTTTTGCAATCGTACTTCATTGACATACGCACATGTAGATCCTAGCTTCTGATAACAGCTGTTACCCAATGCCTTGTATAGAATATGGGTACCCCATACTCCTTGCCCCATAGAAGAGCTGACAGGAGCTGGCGATAGCTGAGAAACAACTGTATCATTAGACATCTCAACTTTGGGACGAAAGGAAGCAACGATGTGATTACTGCTTGGACAATAAGCAAGAGCTATACAAACTCCTTGATTCTCTGATTCAGGAACCGAAAACGTCCTTCATAAAAAGTTGGTCAATTATCAGAACCCCCCAAATAAAACAGAAAACAGAACATGTGAGCGAATTTGGACACTATTACTATCGAAAACATCAACAGGCTTGAGGAATCAGACTGTTATTTTCCAATATAAAAGCATGTCATATGGCCAACAACAAAAGATCTCATTATTATTTTTGACTCAATAAATTAAGTCTCCTTGTTGGTGATGTTCAGAACTAGGTTCTAACCATTCAATCAAAAAGCAACTGAGCCAAACCTAAGACCGCAGTCCTTCATCACCATGGAAACCAGTAGGAATAGATTTCCTCCCAAGTTTTACAGTTCATAGTCACTGGAGAAGGGGATGGATTTGGCTAGTAATGGCAAGCAAAAAAGTCATCACTTGATTCCATATTATGGAAACCTCCATTCACTCGGTCATTGAGTCTCTTTCCGCAGAGATGAGTCCACCAAACAAACGAATATTGAGAATTTCCAGGTCCATAACAAACTTCAAGAATGTAGAGAACGGAATAGACTACCTTTCCTCAATGGCCCCAAAGTTCCACTGACACAGACCGCTAGAAGAGGCAGTTAAGAGGCTTCTAACACCAGAAGGAAGAGTTGAATCTGGTAAAAGAGAGTACATCGTATGAATGGGGTTGCATGTCAACCCAACTACAGATTCCACTGGCCTCAAAGTTTGGCGCATATCAAACACAAGAAGCATACCATTCTGCATGGATTTTACAGAAAGACAATCAGTCGAAGTTATGTAAGTACCAACATGGCTACTATGAATGAACTGAGGGTAAGAGTTGTACGACCTGTAATCCAGCATAAACATAATGTGAACTGTTAAGATCCCATGAACATGACCAAGCAGCAGCCTGGAAACACAATTAGGAAATGTTGAATTGAAGGGGAAAATAAATGGAAAAATAAAATCATAAACTACGATAATGTACAAAACAAATGAAGCTTTTTCCTATTAGGAGATTTTGACTCGGTAGTGCATTATATATCACCCACACAATCACAAGGCAGTAGACAACCACTGTGGGACATGCGATGATACATAACTAAGCATGTTCTTTTCATTTTTCTTTTCCTACCTAAAATCCCAAGTTGTAGAAGGTTTACGGCATTTGGCAAATATTTGCTGCGAGTTACCTCAATTCGCTACTCAAACTTAACTATGGAGAGCTTAATGTAAAGCAAGCAAACAGTAATATTGCTAATGATTATGGAAATAACTCTCCCTCTACTCCCCATCCCCAAAAGCAAAAAACAAAAACAAAAAAAAAATCAATAAGAAAACATGTCAAAAGAGGAAAAAGGAAAAAAGAATTGGCACCACATGAACCTTCATTGAACCAATAAAGTTCTGATTAATAAGCAACAATATCACAAAGAATACCAGACTTACCGGCAAATCATAAGAAAGAACAGTGTTGTTGCTTTCCATACTGAAACAAATGGAAGGACAAATTCAGATAATACCCTCACGAAACTACACAGCAAAGAAACATCTCCAGAGAGAATACTATAGATACTTGATCTACCTTATAACCGATAATTTCTTTCCCAAGGAAGCAAGGAGTGCGAGTCTGCCATGAGGGCCAACATGGAGATCTTTAACAACTTTTGTGTTGGCAGGAAGAACAATATTTTCCCTCTCACGTGGATTAATCAAGCTCATCTGCAAAACCTAGGTTGTCAAGAACTTGGAGATGGGTAGTTGGGTACCACATAAAAAAGTTGAAATAACATAGCATGTAGTCCCTGGGGGACAAGCAGCAGCTTAGGTTGCCTTCCCCCCAAAAGGAAACCCGAGTTCGAGTCTCCTCAACTCCCTATCATAAAAAACACACACGCACACACACAGAGAAAGAGAAGCATAGCATGCCAATTTTTATCCCAAGGACACAAAACTTTACTTTGGTAAGTACATGCATTCCTCCCATTCCAGACAGCCTTTGAGCAATAACACAAATTTGTCTGGAAGCATCCACATCAACAAGTTTAGCACCATCTACCTGCACCTCGTTCTACAACAATAACAACTGCTCAGATTAAAATTATAAAGGGAACAAGAATAATGCAAATAAAACAAAATGTTAAACTGGTCAACAAAATTGAGCCGAGGAATTCACAGTAGTGGAACGAAAAAGAATTTCAACCAATGATAAGTGATAACAATAACACCTTACTATATTTGGGAAAATTACAATCAAGTCCGCTCAGGTATGGCGGCTTTGACAATTACAAATTGGCCACGAGTACAATTTACCCTAACCACCCCAACTGCCACCAGCACTAAAGCAAATACCACCACTGCCCAAAATCCAAGAATTTGTTGCGGGAAGTGATTTTTAGATTGATCGTGAGAAAGACGAAGCAAGAGAGGATATATAATGAGGAAGAGGCAATGCTGGCCAAAAGTGTTGTGGGACTAGGGTTATCACAGAGAGTTGTGGGCTGATGTTTGGGGGTCATCCCTTCAGCGAGAAAGTGGAGTGGCGATAGTGATTATGATGCAAAGGTGGGTCTGGGAAGGAGAGGGTGTTGGCACTGGGGTGCCATGGTGGTGCTGCGTAACTTCTTTAATTTCTGAACCCTAATATAGAATTTAGAGAGAGTCAACCCTCATCTTTACAGGATGGCTAGGTTCATTTTGATCTTCACCAATGTGCTACACAAATAAAAAGTACGAGGACATAATTCGATGGTCAACTTAGTCAGCAAACCACAGGGAGTCGTGTTGATTCCAAATTCCAATACTAGGGGGTATACCGTATACCCAGATGACCCAAACCACAAAAGCTTAAATTGATCTTTGCCCTATTATTTACACACCTGGAGAACAAATCCTTATTTGCAGAATTAGCAATAGTTTACTGAAGCTCACATCTTATGATAACTGTTGAGAGATTTAGAGACATTTCTGTGAACCATGACAACATATACGCGGAGCGCTCTATGGATGTGTTTTGTAAACGAATAATCTAGACGAGGGATAACATGACAGGCATGGAAGAAATACTTTGTCGAATGGTGCCTTTTGAAGAGAGTTCTACAAAAGCTACCTAAGTACTACTAAAGATGCTAACACCAGATTGAAATCAAGGTTGCCCCAACCCTTTCTTCTTATTTGGGGAGGGAACATAAAAGATGATATCAACAAAAGTATCAAACCTGTAACACGAAGTTGCTTGAAGATCCTCGACCACTAAATTTCAAATCCGGGTTATGTACTACAAGACAAGGGAAACAATTACAAGTTTATCGCTGATGACGAGATATGTAATCACAGTTTTAGTATTTGATCAGTGATATATGGCGCAGATAAGGTATGAAAAAATTAAAACTAATACAAGTTATAACCCCAAACAAAGGTTTATCATCAGAAAGAATCTTTACCAAACATGGCTTGTTTTGTACAACCATCATATGCACTGAGCAATCCTGGTGGCCTGTTTTGTGTATCTCCCAACAAACGCTCCAAATAACTTTTCCTCTGGCAAGCCACAACATAATGTTAAACGATAGCTAAAAGGAACAGAAAATTTTTTGATGGGAAGGGGGTAAGATAGCCTTTAACAGAGAAAAAAAAAATTCCATCGAGTTCAAGATCTATGCATAATTTTGTTTAATCGACACAAAAGGATCCAAATAGGGTCTACTCAAATTAGCTCCTGTTTGAGCGTGGGATTTTGTACTCAAGACTAGAAGTACACCCAAAACATGACACGGATAAAGTAAAGAAATAAGCAGCACTAAAATTCTGAACAGGAGGTGAAAATAAGCTCTGGAGAGCAATCTGGGCAAAAACGTGTTAAAGGAACCTGAAGAGCACAACTGCTTCTCCCAAGATATTGACAATGGTATGACAGATGTCAGGATTCAATGCACCCAACCATTATATTTATCAGTACACAGATGCAACTCTTGAAAGGGAAGCCCAATGAATAAAAATGAACATGCCTCCCTAAGTTGGTTCATTTGAAGATGCAAATCAGCCTCTCTCCTCCGCCATTCATCTTCACTCTTCTGCCAGTCGTTATTCTGAAAAAAACAAGTGCAAGATTTACCACCCTTCAAATCCCATCCCCCATTTAGAAAACAGTATCGCCAATAATATGAAGCATCCTAAAATGGAGAAAAGCCGTTTTAAGTCGCAGCACTACAGTCTGAGGCAAATAGAACTATAGAAGCTTAAATGTCAGGCACTGCCATTCAAGAAAGTGAAATGGAAAATCCCATCGTTCAGCTAAGAGAACCATTTCAAAATCACTCTGTTGTCATGGTGTTTTTCAGCTATACTATCTAAACTTGGAGGACAGCTTGCTAGGGAATTTGTTCGACATTTGATAAGGAAAGGTAAAGATAAAAAACACATCACCGGACAGATCAACCATTTGTATGAAATATTAACTTCTTAACAGAACAAGCAATGCCAACTACACACAAACAGCAGTCTTATATGACTTTCTCTTACCTTCTTCTCCAATGAAGCACATTTAGCTTCAAGAGATCGAACTTTCTGCAAACAAAAGAAATCCATCTCTTTCAATTGATTAAAAAGACAAAAGAGATAAAAAGGAATAGTGGAATGCAAATTATCGCTCTACAACCATTCTGTCATCAAAAAATCTTCATTAGTTAACACATTACCTTTTGTATTTCTTCATCAATGGCAACAATTTGTTGTGCATAAAGTACTCTTACATCCTTCAACGTAGATTTCCTGTTGCATTGAGGACACTAAAAAAGGAAGACACTTATGTAAAAGATTAGAGGGTAAGAGGAAAGCTGGGTAGAACATTTTCCTTATGAAGGAGATCGGGGAAACAACAGTACCTTCCCTGAATTTTTACGTTGCTGCAACCATCGCTTGATACAAGACGCACCATATAAGTGGCCACAGGGAAGACAACTGCAGTCCACAAAGCATATTATAAGGGAATGCATAAAAATGAAGACACGTGACTCTTATCACCTGCACGAGAGGGGACGAAGAAGAAGAGGAAGCAGCAATTCCCAAAAAAAATTGTTCCAGTAAACATATAGTCACCAAATTTAATCTGACAAGTACTTCAATAGGTGGAAATGGTTGATACAACCAACAAGGATGACTTTGTCCCCATACAAATGGTCAGAGCTTGAGGGTCTTGTACATGACTCTATGCCATATACAGATCAAACACATGCATGTATAATCAACAGGTCAAGTTAGAATATTGAGCCAGACCCGCGACCGGCTAGTAGCCACTTTGGCTACTATTATAGCATCCAACTCAAAACCAATTGGCAAAAATCGGATTAGACCGCCCAGTCTCATATACTAGTTTTGAAGGTTATAAGTTATAACTAACCAATGTAGGACAAGCTCTAACACTCCGTAGCACGTGAGACCCCTGACTCGCACATGAAGAGATAAACAACGGATTCCTAACATAGGGACAACAAAGAACAACGAAACAATATAAGCTTAAGGCACAAACAACAGGGCAATCAATCAAGAGAGTCTTGTTCAAAAGACTCTGGAAGTCTAGCTTTGACAGCAAGTTAAAGCCTCCAACTCAAGACCAATTGGCAGTGCGTAGAGAGGCCGCCCAGGCTCGTATTCTAGTTTTGGAGATTACAATTAACCAATGTGGGACAAGCTCTAAGAGCTACCAAAGGCTAATCAAGTCCACATGATAGTGCATTATGTAATTTATTAAACTTGCAGTGGAAGCATCATTATACACATGTTTTGAGTGTCAAAGAGTAGTCTTTGTCCATAGCAAGTGCCTAAATACATCAAGATCCTTTTCTAATTCATATACAACTTCCCAACAGGAGGCCATAAGCGATACACTGATCATACAGGTCCAGCCCGAAAGCATATTAACTTAAGTAATCATGTCCCAAAAAGAAGAAATCACACATACATAGTTAAGCTCTTGATCATAGAAATAGGTCTCATCCAAAGTATACCAACTTAAGTACATCATGTCCCAAAAAGAAGATATCCCATTTCCATGTTGAGTGCTTGCCATGCAAACAAAGTAGTTCAAAACACTTGATTAAAGCGCTCCCTCTCAGGTATTCCTACTTGAAACTGTTTATAGTAGTATAGTACAGTTTAAGCTCTTGAGCCCTATTGAATAGTCGAGCTCTTGGAGCAACTCCCATAGCATAGAAACATGTTATACCAAAACAATTAACAAGTATAAATAACTAATAACATGTAAACGGTCTCAAAAAAAATGTCCATCATTTTCCAGTAGATACTGGTGTGACACGTAGAAAAAAGATCATATCAAGTGACACTAAGCTCATCCATCGACAAGAATACATTCAAGTAGGATTTTGTGAAATCCAATACAAAACAAGACAACTAACGTGATAATGTAAAAAAATTACTGTTGCTAGCTGCTGCCTATTTACCCAGTGAGACTTGTCTTGTATGAAGTCCCAAAGTTACGAGAGTCTTCATGAGGAATGAGGATGCGACAACACATAGCAAGCTAAAAATCAAGCTTTCTCGAAACAAGTAATCTCCCTCGTATACTAGATCAAATCACGTGGAAGTAAACATTTGATAAACAGCATGTCAATCTTTTAATATGATATTTTTGAGTAAAATGGGTTTGCAAACCTAACTCCAACGTTTAGACCAATCAGGTAGTACAACATATACAAATGGTTTCTACTTTCTAGTCTCTGTCACATAATCCTTTCAGTAGGCCCTCTGCTCTGCTCCGCTCTCAATCCTCACTCTAACGAATTTTTGACATATTTTTTAAAGACGCTTTCACCGCTTGCGCACTTATACGCAAATTATATGTGAACTACTCGTAGTTTCTAGGTATCAAGGAGTAAAAAGTGTGTTACCAGACTTGATGGTCACCGCCACTGGTCCAAGCCTCCATACAAATAGGGCAAAACAATCCATCAATCTCGCTCCGATTCCACTCTCTTCCACTCGCATCCTGCGACGACGACGTCGCCTCGCCCCCTCCCCTTGTCCTCGGACTAACTTCACTATCGTCACACAGTATCGTAGGACCCACAGGAGAAACCCTAAGAGGCGGAGGAGGAACGGTGGCCACCTGTTCTTCATTGTTGGAATCGTTCTCTTCGCCTTCGTCTGAGGAAGAATCCTCATCGTCGTCGTCGGTGGAGGAATCCTCCTCCTCCTCCTCCTCGTCTTCTTCATCTTCGTACTCGATTACCACTATGTCGCCATTATCGTCCTCCATGACATCAAATTGTGGGGAACGATCCGCCATTGCCGCGCAGGGTGGGTTGTTGTTCTAGTTCTGGTAGGGTAAAAGGAATTAAGGAAGGGTTTCAAGTTTTGCTACTCCCTCGTTTTTTTCAGTTTTCCCTCCTGTACAGAATTTTTGGAACTCCCTTCCGCGGATGTCACGTCAGCAAACAAAAGGAGCATGGGAGAAAATCTTGGACTGGAATTGATTTCCGTAAATTAATATAATTACTTAGTTGCGAAGTTACGGTGCAGTCGAAATCTTAAAAGACCTTTTTTCATATTATTTAATTCACCATATTTTCTGCTTTTCATTATTTAGATAATTTTAGAAAATAAACTCAAATCACCTTTTCTCAAATTAATTTAGAAATCGATTGAAATACTCGCAACTTAGCCTTTTAATCCCTGAGGAGCGATACTCGGAATACTTACCACTATTCGAAAGAGTAGTAGTAATTGTTTCGTTTTATAAATTATTTTTGATACAAAAAACGACCGATCAAATTTTGGCGCCGTTGCCGGGATTACAACACGGTTGCATTGTTTCAATTAATTTTTATTTTAATTCATAGTTTAGGATTTTCTTTAGTTCGTAATATTTCTTTTGGTGGTTTTGTGTTTTTTTTTTTGTCTTTTTTCTTTATTGTTTCTAGTGCAGGATTTGGATTCTATGCAAGAAATGTTTTTTTAGGGGCTGATGACTGCGTTGTGATGGGGAATTTTCGGTGCGGATACTGAATTCAAGCCAAAGCGCTGTGAGTTTTTAATACATTTAGTAGTTTGCATTAGGGATTATTATTTTTTTTTCTTACAAACAAAAACAGAAAAAAAGAGAAGATGGAATATGCCTATACTCCCCATTGTTCAGAGTATGTCCAAAAGCAATGTAGTTCTGCCCAATGGTTTCCTGAATCGAGTTATAATTGTTACTCCAACACTTATGAATCGGGATGCGAAAATCATTCCAATTTTTCATGGACACAACACCCTTCAGACCCATATTATGCCCCATCCCCAATGCCAAATTTTTCTAACATAACCGATCCATGGGCCTACTACCCTACTTCCCTACAAGAGTCGTATCACCATCCGGCTCCCCCTCCACCTCAAAAATATTCTCTAGATTTTCAGGAGAAGATGTTTCAAGCAATTGAAGATATTAAGGCTAGTAACCAACTGCGTACCCAACTATTTCACTCCCAAGCCCAATCTCTTTCAAATATTGAGGCTTACTTGGGCCAGATAGAAATTGCGATTAATAGTTGGGATGAGGAAATATTATTGAATAATGAGCAGGTGCTAGACACTAGGCATGAAGAGGATACATGGAAGGAAGTGGATGTCGAGGATGTAGTGAATACGGAGTATGAGGAGAATACCGGGGATATGGGACAATTAACTTCTAGAGTTGAAGAGGTGCTATCAAAGGGGAGTGTCGATTCCTCTCCTCTTCAATTGAGCTCTGCTTTTGAGACCATGTCTAGTGATCCAATGCCAACTCTCCAACTAGAAGTTCTACCACATGAATCTGTGTATGTACCTTTGGGCCCGGTAGAAACTTTCACCATGGTCACACCTTTGCATGCGACTCAAATTGAAGGGAAGAGAGTGGATGAAACGTGTCAAGATTTTCAAAGTAAAATTGAGTGGGATTTGATTTTTGTGTGCAATCCTTTGATTCCGGCTCATCGAACGAATATAATGACACTACTTTTTAATGACACATTTCCTTGGTATTCGGATCATGTCTGGATTTTGGGTAAAAATAAAATTTTGACTCACTTATTTGAACAAGTTATTACTCAACTTTTAATTGAGTCAAACAATTTTTGTTGCCATGATCCTTATATTGTGAATTACAAGAAGCGACTTAAACTGATTTGAGCTTCATTGATGTCTGGCTGACGACATGAAACTTAGCGCTTCTTGGGAGGCAACCCAAGTGTCATTCATTTTTTTTTAGTGTCATCATTGAATCCTTTCTTTCTCTAGTTTGGTTTATTTTTCTTTTCAAGTTTTTTTTTTTCACTTGTTTTTATTTTATTTTATTTGTTCTCTTGGAGGCTAACAATTGCAGGTACTACACTTTAAGTTGGGGGGCCTCCCTCTCGCCATATTTTACTGCTATTTATTCCTCCGGTATCGAGGTGATAACTTTCCTCTATTTTATGTTCCAGTCTTATCTTTATAATTTTCATACTTTCAATGAGGACATTGAATGGTTTAAGTTGGGGGGAGGGAACACTTTGTTCTTTATGCATAATTAGAGTCATAAAAAAAAAGAGTAAACAATTTGAAAATTTTGAAAAAAATGAAAAAATATAGTTGGATTATTTTTGCATGCGAACTTGAGACTTGTTGAGATTGGCTCTTGATTGATTGAGTTCGGGATGCGATAGCCATTATTTTAATAGCTACGTGGCATTGTAGTTCTTTTTGCTAGCCTATCGTGAGAAATTTCTCATGGCATTTACGTTTAGCACCTTTGCACGTCACGTTTCTTTGGGCTTTGATCACTTGTAAGTCGCAATTGATTGTTCTTGATGGCTAGTTTAGTGGAGACGTATGCCCATGTGAGCTTAGAGCCTTACCTTTTTCTTGGAGCGGTGTCACTTAAACTCTTGTTTGTCACGAAAAGCAATTTCGTTGTCGATCTCATTATCTTTGTCGTCAAGTGTTGGGATTTACTGTAATGCATATTACTTTTGGGTTATGGACGTGCATGGTTGTGTTGCCCCTAGGAGATGTTCATAGGCAATTTTTGATACTTTGAGCCTGCTCGTGTATTTCTTTCATACACTTACCCTTTGTGAGCCCATTTGAGCCTTTGACATGATGCCTTTTTCTTGTTGAGCTCCACTATCCATATTGTCCTAAGAAAGGCTAATTAGTTGTTTATGGGGCTGTATTGTTGGAAAAAAAAAAAAAGGGGAGTGGGTGGAGGATAGAATAATATGTTTGATTGGTGGTGATCTTCCCCATGAAAAAAATGAGTATTGATATATATAAAAAAAAAATTCAAAGTTGAAATCGAATGTAAAAAGGGGAGACACCAAGTTACTTATTGAAAGAAAAAGACGAAAGGTGGTTGAAGTGTGGATTTGTGTTGAAGGGATAGGAAAGAGAGAAGTGGCGAAAAGTTAAAAAAAAAGAAAAAGAGAGAGAATGAAAGGAGGGCACCAATTGTTAAATTTGTCCTACAAGAATTATTGTTAGCCTATTCTCGGACACTTTTTATTTTACCCTAGCCTTAAAACGTGTTCTCTTACCCAACGCTATAACCCGAATTGAAGTCCTATTTGATCTTAGGGGCGATGGGATGTGGATTGATGGTAGAGAGAGTCCCAATGCTTGGCATTCCATTCATGAGATCGTGTGTCTACCATATATAAAGCTTTATTTTCGCGTCGTTGTGTGCGGATTATTTTGCTTTCATGTTTCATAACTTCCACCCGCACACATTGAGAGTACATTATATGCACCTTGTTTCAAGTGAATTCATTTGTTGAGTGCATGACACGGTGAGATTTGAAGTCGAGACTCGATCCGGAAAGAGCTTTAAGTTGTTTTTCACTTGTAACCGAGGCCCTTGTTCACACACGCTAAAATTAGGTGTCATGACTTATTTCTACATTTGATAGCGTCAAGAACTGGTTATGCCTATCATGTCTTTGCGATAACTTCATATTCTTGGCTTGAGATATCAATGAGTTGTCTTACAGGTTTTTGGGTTTCATGTGAAAAGAATTCACGGTGTTTTGTGGGTAATCACTGCTGAAAACCCTCATAGGACTTCACTCGTCCTACCGGGGCCGCCTGAGGGTTTAAAAGACCTATCCATTTTAGTTTATTTTATTTTATTAGTTGTATTGTTTTGCTTTGCTAGGGACTAGCAAAGTGTAAGCTGGGGGGTGTGATAGGCGCATTAGGGATGACAATTTCCTCATATCCGGTGGATACCCGCCCCGCCCCGCCTACATGGAGGCAGGAGTAACCCATAATTTTTCCCCAAGAGCGGGTATGGTATGATATGAAGAAAACCCATTCGGGTATGGAGCGGGTATGATTTTATAATCTCCACCCCCGAATACCCGTACCCGCCCCTTATCCTCACCGTACCCAATTATACATACTACATAGACTATATTATATATGTACATATAAATAAGAACATACGCATAAATCTTGAGTATAGATATAGTATATGTAAATAATTATCTCATTAATTAACAAATCTTATCGATTACTATCTATCATAATAGACTACTTAATATTCAAAGAAGATCAATTGAGATTATATTTCTAAATATAAATATCAATTTATTTTCAATCTTGAATTGTTTCTTTTTTTGTTTGGATATGGGTATATTCAGGGAAACCCGATTCCCATCGGGAGGTGGATTTGGTTCTTTATCTAATATCCCCAATGGGAATGGGGGCGGGGATGACGAAAGACCCTCAAATCGGGAATTGGATATGGAATAGGTTCCCCCGATCCATACCTTACCCGTTGCCATCCCTAAGGCGCGTAAATTTACACATTAGCGCCCCTTAATTTACCCTTGCTAAGTTCGTTTATTTTATTATTTGGAGTATAATATTTTGTTTGCGTGTTTTGTAGATATTTGGAGGCTTTGATATAAAAAGTGCAAAATTGAATTTACGTGTTGTCAAATCAAAGCCCGTGATCGTATTAATTTGTGGACCAAGCTTACAATAGAAAACAAAAAGAGAGAAGTGCCTGATCGAACTCTATGTGATTTAATTTTGGACGTGGACATGGGCCGAAATTTAGATTGGGTTTGATTATACATGGATGATGATGCAATTGGCTTATTTTGGTGTACATGCAAAAAGGCAGCAACGGGGAATTAAAATAGAAATGTCGGCTAGGGCTTCATGTATTACAATGGACTTGGGTAACAAGGAAATTAGTAAGGGCGGCACATGTTATTATAAAGCAGCAGCTTGGGAGGATGCATACGAGAGCGGACAGAAAGAGGACTTTGAAGCAGACAGCGGCTGGGTTTTGGTCGACAATGGCCGGCTAAATATCTCTCTTACGGTGTAGATGAAACCCTAACCAAGTAACTATGTTTTTCTATTAATTTTGGATTTTGATTATCGAAACGACGGTTGTTTAACTTGAGACTTATTTCTATGATTCAATTCTATTTTTCCTATCTAGTGTTATGTATTTGTTTTCTGTGATTGCGAATACATAGTTATGCAACAATTTTCTTGGCGCATGGAATTGTGAGTTAGGATAGTCTATGCCTAGGGAAGATGAGTCGTGCCTAGATTAATTAGTTATAGAGTCGAAGACGATTCGTGCCAACCGAAGATAGGTTATGCCCGGTTTTCAATCACATGCTATTTTCTTGTCGATATTGCTAGGGCTTGTAGTTTTTAGCAAGTGATTATCGTTTCGGTAATTGATTTCCCTAAATTAATATAATTACTTAGTTGCGAAGTTAGGGTCGATTCGAAACCCTAAGACCTTTTTTTCCATATTATTTAATGGGAAGTTAATTAGACATCCTATACAAAAAATATCATTATGATTCCATCCTGTGCGATTTGAATCATTATGATTCCATCCCGACATTCAAATAAATCCCAAAATACCCTTTCTCTCTCCTGATTTTCCTAATATTTCTCTCTTGATTTTCCTAATATTTCTCTCTCCTACTTATCTTAATATTTCTTTCTCCTAATCTTTCCTAATTTATCTCTCTCTCTCTCTCTCTCTCTCTCTCCACCTTAAACTATATAAAAAAATATGATAATTTAAAAATAATTTGCACTGTACGAACCACATATATATGATAAATTAATGAGCCATAATAGACTATGTAAAAATAATAATAAATTAGTGAACCATCTAAGACTATGTAAAAAAAATGAGATAACTTAAAAACTATAAATACAGAAAACATGATAAATTAATGAATCATATATCTTAGATTATGTAAAAAATATGATAACTTAAAAACGATAGGTACAGAAAACATGAGAAATCAATGAACCATGTTTTATCGTATCAAATCACCCAATATGGTAAATCAATAAACTGTTGTTCACTTTATAGACATTGTTTATTGATTTACCACTTTTACTATATCAAATAAAAAAAATGGTAAAATAGTAAACCATATTCACTCTATGGCATAACCATCTTTTAAAGCACATGTGAATATGGTTCATTGACATACCATTTTTACGGATATTACCATGAAATCTGAAAACAAAATCTGCAAAATTAAACCATACATACAACCTTAAACCCAAAACTTAGGTAAAAAAAGAAATGGACCCAACTTAGCTTTCAAAGTCCCACTTTATAAATCACCAAAAGGAAATCGAATAAAACTATACCCATACAAAATCTGACGATCTGAAGAAATAAGCTACAAAATTGAAACAAAATAAGCTGCACCGTGAGACCTTTGGAAACCCATGAAAACATGCTTATTAAACTGCCGTCGATCGAAGAAGTCACAATCGTAAAAAAAAAAAGCCTTGTCCACATCATCATCATTTTTCTTCAAATTGATGGCTAGTTTGAGACCATGGGCCACCAAGGAGGCATGCAAATTGTCGTCCATCATCACTGTCTTTGTGTGGATTAGGATCCCCATCTTTGCCTCAGCGTGTGTTTGTTTTTCCATACAAACAAGGCAAGAGAAAGAGAGATAGGCGTAGAGAATTGGAGAGGAGAGAGAGATTGAATTAGATTGAAGGAAATCCCACTAATTTAGGGATTATCATATCCCTTAAGTTAAGGAAATAAATCAGCCGTTATTTCCTTGCTTGGTATTAGAAGAGTGAAACAGTTAAGGACAATAATCACTCTTTTTGATATGTCCCGCATATTTAGGAAACTTTAACCGTGAAAATGTAAAACTTATACAATATATACTTTAATGGAATAAATAAGGGCATAATGGTCCGATAATACATTTACAGGATGGAATCATAAAGATTCAAACCTCATTGGATGGAATCATAAGTCTAATTTTGGTACAGGATGCTTAATTAAAATTCTCTTATTTAATTCACCATCTTTTTTGCTTTTCATTAATTAGATAATTTTAGAAAACAAACTCAAATCACCTTTTCTCAAATTAATTTAGAAATCGATTGAAACACTCGCAACTTAGCCTTTTAATCCCTGAAGAGCGATACTCGGAATATTTACCACTATTCGAAAGAGTAAGTAATTGTTTCGTTTTATAAATTATTTTTGTTACGAAAAACGACCGATTAGACCCCTACCTCTCTCCTCACCTTTCACCTCAATTTTTTTTTCCTACCCCCCCCCCCGCCCGGCGCCTTTCTCCGCCATACCCATTCCTCCGCCACCCCATACCCATTCCTCCGCCTCCCACCTCCCTGGTTTGGGTCCGATCTATTAAGGTTTGAAGTTTGGGGTCCAGTTTTGGCCTCTTTGGTGAATAAGCCGTTGGTAGTTGGTACCGTCGCTGCGTTTTCGACGACAGGTTTCTTCCGCCGGAGCTTTTTCTATTTTTTGTGTTTTTCGATTATGTCTTTAACCCTTTTATGTGGTTTGATTAGCTCCTTTACGGGTGCTTAGCTCCTTGCGTTGAGTGTTTTGTCCATATTTCATATGTGTTTTATGCTTAATGGTTTGAGCTGGGTGTCCCTTAGGATTCTCTACTACTAAATCAAGGACGGACTATGTGTCGGCACCTAGTGCGGGTCTGCTTCGGCAGGTGTGTCTGTGAGCTTGAAAGCCTGTGAGCTTGAAAGCCTATGTGCTTTTTCAGTAGCCCAAGTCTTAGATTTTGGTAGTTTTGGTTCATTCTTGTATTCAGTGATGTAATCTTTATCAGATGGCTGTTAATGATATGAATTGATTGTTTCAAATAAATAAAAAAACAAAGGAGGAATCAGATTCCTCCCACCCCATGGGAATCAATTGAATTACTGGCTCAATCCATATAAAAAGGAAATGTTGGACTTTAATAACTTTCCCAAATAAATGATTTTTAGGTAACATTACTAAATTAATCTAAAACATTGGAATTGAATTACTAGGAATTTGATTTCTGGTAATCGAATTTCTATCTCAACAAAAGATTAATAGCAACCAAATTGAGCCTTTTGTAATGAAGTCCACTAAAAGTTTGGTCTACATACTAGACTGTCTGTGAAGGCAAAATCAACTTTTGACCTCTTGACTTGTGATATCGGTCACATTATCCTCCGGTAAGACACTCTACTTTCACTCTCAATTTTCTTTCTTCGGGATTTAATAGTTTGAGATATTTTCGAAAGAAGCTTTCTACTTGTGCTCGGGCTCTTTTTTTTTTTTACAGGCTTGCATGTTTTATGCGACTACTTAGCTTATACTAATATTCTCTTTCACTTTCTTGATCAAAATAGTATGAGTTGGACAATGTAACGATTTCTGGTACATTAAAGTTTTTTTCCTTCTATCTGCATACATTAGAGATTCATGATCTAGGTTTGTTGAGCTACAATTGGGATATTAAAGCAAAACAATTTTTAATGGCTTGGAAACAAGGGAACAAAATAAATTTTATATAGTTTTGTAATGTCTTTTTTTTTTTTTTTTACTTTTGTTAAAAAATAATAAAGAAAACAAGTTTGATAATTTGTGTAATAAAACTAAAAAATACGTTTGATAATTTGAGCGGGATATAAAATTATGGAAATTAATGGCTTCTCAACAGTTTGCTAAGAACTGCCAGGGTGCGTTGGGGCTTTCCCACTTTATTTTCGAAACATTTAAATGCAATTGCATAAATTTCCTACTTTATTTTCAAAAAATCTTGTGACATTACGGAGGCTAGATAATGAATAAACTTGCTTGTTCTTTACTTCTGCACATCCTTTATAATGAACTAAGGGGAGAAGCGAAGAGAGCTCGTTAGAGTCCATAAGGTACAGTTACGACTGGGAAATAACAAGACTCACTGAAGAGTTGAAACTGAGGATCGAGGGGGTGTGCCACTAACTTGAGTTTTTTGGTTTTTTTATATGAGAACTCGAAAAATGCATTGGCTTTTTGTGAGTTTTTATGTGATGTATTGTGAATGGATGATCTGTCTCGAAAAGCGTAATAAACTGGCTTTTGCCCTTTTGATTTTGAGTTAGTGGAACGGGAAAAGTAGCTAAATCGCTTGTATAACAGATCTACGAATAACCAACGAACTAGGTGGCTTGCTGATACAGCATGATACTGGAGTGGTTCTTGACAGAACAGAACTATAAAAGAGCAATTTCTCAACTTGAATCTGTCACATGGTATCAGAGCATTAGGTGCTCCTGATCTCCTTGGGTTTTTGAGATCGTGTGTGAAGACCTCAACATCAGTCAGCTCTCCTTGTCTCTCTAGCCGTGGTAAACATATCTTATTTCTTCTCTTTTCTTTACTTGTTTTAACCCCCAAAACCCTATTATTACCATGGATTCATCATCTTCCTCTCAAATCCCCTATCCAGCAAGGGCTTTGCTGCCAGCTCCGAAAACTTCAGTTAGAGCCGGCTTAGACATGAATCCCAAGAAGCATGAGATTTAGGCCCATCAAAAAATCAAAATTTTAGGGCCCCCAATTATGTAGGAACCCTGCATATATACTAGACGCAGTATAATTTTTGTGTAAGCTCTCCATACAAAAAGTGCCCCAATTCGAATTTAGGGCCCAATTTTGGTATGCAAATTATAGGGTGAGCCTCATTTAATAAGTTCGATTTAGGCCTCCGAAATCTATGAGCCGGCTCTGAGTCTTCAGTGCACGTAGGCCAGAACAACCTGACGCACTTCGGCCCCTAGGGGACCTAGATTAACTGGGTTGATGTTTATGGATACTGCTAATTTAGCAGGTAGCACACGTGTCAACAGAAATCCCACCTTCAGTTTTCTCGCAGATGGTCGGACTTAATTGCTTGTAAAGTAAGGGGTTAACGAGTAGCAGTTTATCCGTTGAACGTTATTCGCTCATGATATTTGTGGACCCTGGCTTTTCATGCCAGGTATTGAAGACGGAACGGAAAAACAAGATTAAAGCCGTTTGGAGGACAACATTGTCAAATTCTAAATTCCCTAGTTGTTGTCGCTCTATTTCTTTTGAAAAATTAATTTTCAATTGTAACGTTGTCTAACAAATTAATTTATTTTTGTCAAACTGACAAAATGTAATTATGCTTCCACTGGTATTTAAGAAGGTAATTAACTTTTTATTCAATGAAATCACTTTGGAAAATTTTATATTAACGCGTCCAAAAATTGGAGGGTTACATATTTGGGCTATGGAAAAACCTAAAATTCAAAATTATAAACCATTTTTTTGAAGCCATGTAGAAAAAAATGGAATGGCGGCTTCATAAATGCGAACCATCTTGTCTCTTCCTTAAACCTAGCAAGTGGTACAATATTTTAAAATGTAATATTTTATTTTGTGTATGAATGTGAATTGACTCGATTTCGAGTTGTACCGTGGACGCATCTTTTACATACATAAGTGTCCCTTGCATGCTCTTGTGATTATTCGTAGAGTCACTCGTTGGTTTAATATATTTTGCATCCTTCATTCCTTTAGAGTTGGTTTTTTCAATACTTCAATTGAATCTGAGTATTTTTATTAGCAAAAGTACAATCACGAATTTGGTTCGACAGATCCAGAGATTGTAGTGTTGTTTCTGTAGGACATTCAGTCAAAGTATTGTAAGGACCGTAGCGGAGATAAATCTATTCAAGTACATTGTGCCACACTCGCCATGATCATGACATGTTGTTTCCATCGAAATCTAGGTTTTGAGTTTTGATTTTATTGCATTCATTTTATGGGTTTAATCACAAAATGTAAACATAATATTTCTTACAACAAGTAGCAATATACATACTTATAGAATATAATCTCTATTATCAATGTAGAAATACAGGTAGTTCGAGCCTCCGCTAAGTACAAACAGCTTCCGCGAACGATACCACATTTGTCATCATCCAATAATAAGGACATCGGTTGGATGTCTTCCCATGTCGATGCAAGAACACTTGCGAGAATTGAACCTGTGCCTTAATGGCTTAATGTCCTACCAAATGCTACCTTACCGAGTCATATTAGTCTCCATTCCCACCTCCTAGCTGCAATCCAATGCCAAATCTCTGAATTTCCTCACTCAAACTTTGCCCACCGGGCAGGAACATTAATAGAAGGATCCGTCGTCTTTGGTTCTTTGCCGTAAAGCAAGCTGAAGAGATCCGTGTTACCGCCCTTACCCTTCGGTGCCGTTGTATTGTGCGTAGAAACCAGCCCTATCGGAGGTGAAGTCACAACCACGTCCATCATATCTAACGAACGCGCGAGTTCTTGTCGGAGGAGCAACTTGTGCCACATACTTGGACAAAACCTCGTCGTCGAGAGAGAATTTTCTTGTTTTCTTCGGAACGCATGAACTATTTTTCGGTCCACCATCACCAAATTTGTCAAATTTATTAGCGTTGCTGCTTCCTCCTGGTATCACAATCGGTTGCGTTGCTTTCTTCGAAACCCATTCTTTCCCCTGATATTTCGCGCGAATAAACTTCTCAAGCCCGCCGCTACTCTTATCAACATTTGGTGGCAATTCTGCTTCCCAATAACTGTTAGCCTTTTCATTACCCATGGATTGCATAAACGCAACCTGCTCCGGCAGCCATGTATCCAGAGTCGTCGAGCGTACTTTCGAGATGTGAACACCGAGGCTCCGATTGATTCCTGAGCATTGCATGCATATGAATATCCCCAGGTTCACGCTTGCCCATCTAGGACCCTTGCTTCGACAATCCGCGCATTCTCTATTTTCGGGCAGCTTAACGAGACCCTCCAATATTTTTGCGTGTTTCGCGTTAAGCTCCTTAGATACCGAAGCCTTCTCGTTCATGGTTGCTTCGTTCGCCTTCTATCAGTTTGAGTTTTTCTTACGAAACAATTTACCGGATGGCGACTGACAATGGCAACACCACCGCACCGGCACCCTGGTGAACTTGCATAGATAGGTAACGAGAAGTGGTTGTTTCCATCCTTTCTCTGTTTTTGTTTTTCTAGTTTCTACGACAATGTAGTGGCCTTGTGGCTAAATCATCACCGAGGACTATTGGGCGTACTTATTTGTAGGAAAAACAGTTGGAATTAGGTATCCTAAAATGCTGGTTTCCATTACTTTTTAGCTAAATTTAGATGAAGAGAAACAATGTTTTTACCCACGTCTCAAGTGGTAACTTGGCTGTGTTTAAGGGTGGCAAACGAGCCGAGTAGTAAATTATTTGATTTCGATTTGAAACTTTAACGAGCATCAAAAAAATTGTTAAGTTTAGTTTGTTTATGTAATGAACTAACTTGAATAAACTTTTTACAGATGGACACGAACTCAAACTCAAATAGTTTGGTTCGAATGTTGTTACTAAAATTTTGTGTCTAAACAAAAAAGTCAGAAGAAGTCAGGTGTTTCACTATGACTTTTTGTCTACAACCCATCCAAAAATTAAACAAGTCAGAAGTCAAGTTGTTCCACTAAGCTTATTTTGGCCAATTATTTTGCTTTAACATGTTCTATTTCTTTACACAAAAAGTTGTTCTACTAAACTTATTTTGTATTGTCATAAGGGCAATATTGTTATTTACTATAATAACAGAAAAAGCCAAAACGTCAATCTTAGAGTATCACCAATGGAATAATCAAAATACTTAAATAACTAAAGTTAACAATATTTGTTCAAAAATTGGCATAATCAAAGATAACAACCTTTTAGCCAATAACCAAATTTTGGCATTTGGATAATCAAAAGTAACAACATTTTCTCAATAACCAAATTTTGGGGACCACACCCTATTTATGAGTCTTTTTTGGTAGAATGAATTCAAAAGAAACAACATTTTCCCTCCATTTTTCAAATACTTACTTCAAAACTCAATTTTTTTGTACTCTCTCTAAAAAAATTGAAATTATCAATAATAAAAAAAATAAAAATATGTTCAAAATTGGTCTCATTTTAAAGGTATTGTGAATATATTTTAAATAGTACTAATATTATAAAAATATATATATACAAATTTAAAGTTGTGCCCATTTTATGAATAAAAATAGAGTGAATAATATTTTTTTTATTATGGACACAAAATACCATTGTAACACTCCACATTGTTAACTTTGTAAATGTCTTGTATAGATAATCAAAATCTGATGTGACAACTTTTGATTATCCAGTTTTAGTTATACCACTGGTAATGCTCTTAGTAGAACGCCACCTAAATTTCTTGTCAATAAGAAATAATTGAAAATAAAAAAGAAATTAGGCTACTAATACAACACTTTGATACTTCAAAATTATGTTGTAATAATAGGCTTTCCCAACAAAAAAAAATTGGACCGAACTTCAAAAATATCAACTAAAAAATTAATGAAACTATTTACTATCTATTTTTAATAAGCTTGTATTTTGAGATTTTTGTTTTAATTTTGCTCCAAAATTTGATGCAAAAGTAAGAAAATTCAAGAAAACAAATAATCTACTCGAAATCATCATGGGTACACCATAATGTGTAGCCCAATTGCAGACCATTAAATCCGGAACATTTAAAAAGTATTTTTTGACATTTCGGATTTAAAGTAATCGGTCAAAAGTTACCTATTACCGGTAATAGAACATTTTAAATTTGAAACATTAAAAAATACTTATGAACGATTGAGATTTGATAATCCACATTTAAAGTGGCGTTCCATAGACGCGTTGTAATCTACTACCATAATAGGGTTTACTATCGCACAAATCGAACGGCTAGATCTCGTCAGGTATATAGCTGTAAACTTTGCACAAACTCGTCGTCTCTCTTTACAACCCAGAAAAAGAAGAAGACGAAGCAAGAATAAATGGCTCGGAGCATATCTTACCTCACAGGCTCCCAGCTTCTCTCTCTTAAGAGTCGTCCCAATATCGCCGTTGTAGATGTCAGGTACTCTCTCTCTCTCTCTCTATATATATATATATATATTTATATATATAGTATGATGCACAAACGGATACTTCGATTTATGTTTGTGGCTGATCGATTGGGTGTTAGGGACGACGAGAGGAGTTACGATGGGCACATACCCGGTTCATTTCACTATGCCAGCGATACTTTCTCTGACAAGATTCCCAACCTCGTTCAATCCGTCGCAGGCAAAGACACCCTCGTCTTTCATTGCGCCCTCAGTCAGGTCTATTCTCCTTCCTTTTCTCCCTTTTTGTTGTTTGATTTGCCTTATTCGTTCGCGATTCGATTACGATTGCAATTTTGGGTTATCTCTTGAATTGGGTTTTTGCCACTAGGTATCTTTTAATTGTTAGACGTGTTTATATCTGTTTGGCAGATGTGGGTTTCAAATGAATGGATTCGACATTATTGTCCGACAAGGGTAGTATGAAGTTAGATTTAATAGGTTTTATGTGAAAACAAACATAAGGTTCGTTCTTCGTGATGGACTCACGATAGAATTGGAAGTAACTAGATTGTAGGAGTGAAGAGGTATAGGTGTCTTGTGCACGTTGTAAGTGTATCTGATTCAGTAAACATTTCTGTTGTATGTGTACATGACTAGCACTGAGCCCATTCAGTGCACGGGAAGACATATATCTAGGTTAGCTTCAGGTACAACTATAAACTTGTTGTGTGAGTCAAGTTAACCTAAATTGACCTTTTTACTTGAAACCAAATATTTATTTCCTATTGTTAATATCACGTTCTTGAGACAAAGAAGGAAGTATCCCCAATATCACAATTAAATCCTTGGTTGTTTCTTATTTACTCTATTATGCAACATAGCAAAGCCATAGAACTTATGCTTAGAAAACGCCAAATGTATTTGTGCCATCTACACTAAAGTCTAAACTAACTCATGTTGTCATTGTAACTTTTGGCTTATCTTGGTTTTAGATGCCAGTATGGCAGTATCTTTTAAATCAGCTGCTTATCTAGTTATCTCTATTATAAGCAAGCTTTGTGCTTTTCATATGGTTTCTTGCCCATGTTATGCTTTCTTTTCCTTCTATGCAACTTTGTACTCTTCTTCTATTGTCTTTTTCGTAAACGTGTCTTTATAGATTAGGCACTCTTGTTCTCCATCTTATAGATCTCGCCCAACTCCCTATGATAATACCCTCTCAGCTCTAGACACACTGTTTCACCTAAAAGCTCTATTGAGGGAACATCATTCAAGACTTTAACTATGTTTCAAGATTTGTAGTTATTGTTTGAAGCTTCTTTTATAGGAGGTTATCATACGTTGTATCACATCACATGAGAGTTGTGGAGTTGTTGTTTGATGCTTCTTTTGTAGGAGGTTATCATTCAAGACTTTAAACAATTTTTTTGTTTTGGTCAAATCTTTTTCCATTACTTGAGAATTTCTAAACTTGCATAGCCTAGAGGCCAAAGTCTTTGGCAAGGCTTGTCTTGTTGGTTTTATGTGAATAATCAGACCAGCAAGTTATCCATCCTTTTACTGCTCCCAAGGAAAGAACAAGATGAACATCCCCTCTCCCACTACCCCCAACCCGACACACCTAACAAAAGTGAATTTCTTGAGGAAGATACCAAACCCTCTCATTTCCCTTTCGATATTGTGCATTGGACATTGTGGATTTGCTCACAAAGTTGACCCATCCACTGTGGGTCTGGGAGACACAACTAAGCTGTCTTATAACTTTTGTCAAACTCCAGATGCACCTGTTTGGTTCATTGCCCCACTTCGTTTTACCACTGTACAATTCGCACATGCCTTTTGTTGATGGTTTATAGGGAAGCGAAAATGTTAAACTTTGAGCTTATCTTCTCTTCACTCACCGGTCACCACTATCCAACTCATAATGTCTTTATTACTTCTGAATTCAGTTCCCATTATTTTGTTAGATCAACAGCTAATCTCGTTATAAGCAAGCATTTACATGTTGCATTAGATAACTTGCCCATATTACCTACATATGAAGCATGCCATTAGACCAACGCAATGTCATTATGCTTTCATTTCCTTCTATGCAAATTTATACTCTTCTTCAGTGGTCTTTTTCCTGAACTTTCCTTTTAAGGATATAGATAATCTACTCTTGTCTCCATCTCATAGATCTAGCCTAGCTCCCTATTATGGTCCCTCTTAGCTCTATACGCACCGTTTTACCTGAAAAGCTCTATTGAGGGACCAACATTCAAGATTTTAACTATGTATCATGTCCCAAATTGCAATGAATAACAGATTTATAGTTGTTGTTTGCACCTTCTTTATTAGGCACTAGGAACTTATCATTAGCTGTAGTGAATAACAGATTTATACTCGTTGTATAGAGCTTCTTTAGTAGGAACTAGGAACTCATCATTTGTTGAAGCTGCTTGTTGCTACACGTATATGATGTATCTTGGGAGCAGGCATTATTTACAATACTAAGATCCATTACTTTGACTTCTTGCATCAGTCATTCTGCTGCTCTTATACTCTAGCAGTAGGTTATGTCCCAGCCATGATTTTGAATCCCAAAATCTTCATAGTTTTGTTGCTGAAATGTTTCAAACCCAAAGGGGTTATGAATAAAATATGGATTGTTCTGTTGCAGGTTCGTGGCCCAAAGTGTGCAAGAAGATTAGCAGATTACCTTGCTGAACTGAAACAAGACATGGGAATAAAGAACATTATGGTTTTGGAACGCGGTTATAACGGTTGGGAAGCCTCTGGTAGGCCTGTTTGTCGATGCACTGACATCCCATGCAAGGGTGGCACTGCGTAGAATCTGTTAACTGTATCCTTGTCGATTGGGCAGCCCATGACTCTATTTCTGCATATAAGGATTATATGATTTGTGGTGGGGGGCCATAGCCGGTTATATAAGTGGATTACTTGAAGTTAACTTGGTTTTTTGAATGTTGTATTTGAGGATTGTTTACTCAAGGATTACTCCCAAGTTTATTGAAAGACGACTCGTGCTGTTGGCCTATAAAACTGGGATCTAATTATTTCTTTTGAGCATCTCCCTTCTGCCCGGTACTGAGAATTTTCTCGAGCTCAAAGAAGGAAAGGCAGATGTGCTTTCCTTTTGAAGTTCTAAACTGATAAGAGTTTCATTCGGCCTATTGTTTTTCTCCTGTTTTCCTGTCCTAACATTTTTCAAGTGCGGGCCAAAATCTTGTCACAATCTGACTGGTGAATCCCAAAGGTAGAAATTTTTGACCAAAAAACTGGGAAAAAAAAAAAAAGTTCATTCAAAATGGAATTAAAACAAAGAAGAGAATTTATTTTATTGCCTTATGTTTGTGTTAATGAACGTTTGTAAAATTGTGTTAAATTTTTTTCTCTCGACGATGTGGTTTGCGTATATAGATTTATATTCTAATTTAGGATGAATTTATGTCATTAGGAAAAAGTTAGTTGAAAGCGAGTTTGATCATCTGGATTAAGGAATCTCATATGTTGAATTGCATCTATAATACTGGCTGGATTGCGTTGTTGTAAAGAAGCATGGATTTTGCACAGCATTTGAATGCAGGTACTAATATGTCATCTAAGCTATTGTTTTGGTTCTTGATACAAATATTTGGAGAGAGTCTTTGATCGATCATCTTTTCTTTTTTCTTTTCTTTTCTCACTATAAAGTTAGGATATCCGGTCAACAAATTACGACATCGGTCAAGCCCATCACGGCATTGCTATTAACCTCCAAACCCTCCTTGGCTTCTTTGTTTCCACCCTCGTCTCTCCAAGATTCTCTCATCATTGCCTTCTCATCGTGCCCCTTTCCTTCTAGCCTTACAATCCATATTCCCGCCACTTCCCTCCTTCCGTCCCAATGATGGAGGCAAGGGGGACGATGGTGGAAAAACCCTCATTCTTCTATAAATTATTTTATTTTGGAAAATGATTTTCAAACTATTTTTTTTAATAATTGCACCCATTTTCTTGTCTTTTAGTGAGAAATTTACATAAAAGTGCACTACAAAAAAAGAAGAAAAAAAAAGGTGTGCAATCATAAAAAAAGAATGTGAAAATCATTTCCTTTATTTTTTTACTTAACTCCAAACTACACAGGCTTGCCATCTCTAGTATTTTAAGGCCATATTCCACTAACTCAAAAAAGTCAAAAAATCAGTTTATTCCTAAAATCGAGATAGTCACTCTCTCACAATACATCACATAAAAAGTCGTGAAAAACCAAAAATCAAAAAACTCTCTTAGCGGAACACCCCCTAATACAAGGCTAGTTGTGAATCACGAGTACTTTAAAATAACCCTTTGCGTGAACCAAGATTTAATTCTAAATTCTTTTAAATCATTTAAGACTTATTTTATATGACAACTTTTAGTCTTAAAAGATCCTCAGACTCAACATGAAGAGTTAAGGTGATACTAGTTTAACATAAAACAATTCTAAACGCAATCTGGCTACGCGTACGCACACGCAAATCTACGTACGCACACGAATGCATCTGGACCGTCTATTTCCAGAATCGACGGTGCGGATTTTAAAAAGACTCTTACATGTAAGAGTTTGATTTTAAAAAGATGCTTACATGTAAAATCCGGACGGTCGAGATGTATCGTCCGTGCATATTGCGTACGCTTGACGGGCGTCAGATCGAATTTTTTTTTCTAAACGTCATAACATTTGAAATTCTAATAGAAGGTCGAACAGCAATGGTATGTAGCAGTTTTCATTACAATTTTGACCGAGAATGTTTAAATACCCTGAAAACATACACAGAATTGACCCAGAAATTGAAAATCAGTGGAGTGAATATGGATTCTGGACCATTGATTTTTAAATTCTGGGTCAATTCTGTGTATTTTTTCTAGGTATGTAGTGATACTCATCAACCTCGCCTTCCGCTACCTCTGTAACAATAACATATAGAAGGGAAGAAAATGCTATGATGAGTATTTCAAATAGAACTCAATGAGATTCAAACAAACACTCACTTTCACAAGAATAAATATTTAAATGACCAACCTATTGAACGTGGATACTTCAACTTTCTACCAAATAAATTGATGATTCAAGAAGATTCTCGGCGGTAAAATTGAAAAGAGAATGAGTTGTTCGGATTAAAACAGTTGCATAAATCTAGATTGTTCGGATCCGAACAATCAACTTTTTTTTTGGATGGCGACTACCGAATGGTCCAGTTTGTAACCTTTCAAACTCGTTAAAAAAATTAAAATCTATACATTCTCGATTTGTTTGGAAACTAAAATCTGAACAATCAAGATTTGTTTGGTCCTGCATTTCCGAACGAACATTAAGTGTAGTTTTCGCGCTAGTGAGACTCGCGGCGCTTATCATAAAAAGTATTGGTCATGGAATAAGGATGTTAGTGCTAAATCAATCACACATACGCATAATATAGAATACGTAAACACTAGAGAAATCGACAGCAAGATTTACGTGATTCCAAAAAAACAGGGTACGTCCACGGGAGTGAGAGTGAGTCTGTCATTTGATTAGTCTGCTAGGGTTTTGCAATAGAGAGTATTTATACACTCCTACTCTATTTCACCCTAATTACATCTGGCTTTTACTAAAAAAATTCGGTACCTCTTCATATGAGCCACAAGTTCCAACAAATGACGTTTTTTGTGAAGAAGGAGAATGACTATATGATTTCTATCCCGTGTTGAAAGGATTTTTTGGTGGTAGTGATAGGAAATAGACAATAGGTGGTAGTAAGAAAGAGAAAAGCGAAAGAGAGAGAGTTTTGGTTGGTGGAGGTGGCGAAAATTGGGTGAAAAATGTGTTGTGGTGGTGGTAGTGGTATATTGGAGGTGAAGGTGGAGGTGGAGGGGAAAATATAAGAGTGCCCGTCTCTAGTTGTCTTTTATGAAGATTTGTCTTGTATACTAGAAGGAGCTGGTTACAACGAATAAATAGCCGAGACTTATGGTGGTTGTGGTCATAAATCCACAAAAGAGTCCGCTCAACTTTTGATTGACCTTTTCCTAAGGGAAAGTGAATTCATGGAAATCACTGCTATATGAGATGCAAGTTTTAACTTTTCATCTCACTCTTTCGAGTGAAAATCATGAATGAACTTTTGCAGCTATATGAGATGGACGGAAAGAAAGAAGACATTCTCGGTAAATTTTGTTGTTAGATGTGGGTACCGATAAAAAAAAAAGAATGCAATTTTCTTCACTTACACTAAAGAGTGCAAATTTGTTCACCCTCACCTAATGGGGGCGAACAAAACCATCACTCTGATTGGTTGAAATGGTGTGGGGTCCACCACAAAGGATGTGGATCCTACTACAAAGTGATGTCATGTTTACCAATACACGGAATCAATACACTTTTTTGTAAACATAACATCACTTTGTGGTAGGATCCACACTATTTGTGGTTGACATTATACCATTTCAACAAATTAGGTGAGAGTGAACAAATTTGCACTCCTATAAATAGGAGTGAAAGTTACTTCACTCCTTACCTTGATTGGTGAGAAATGTGTGGGGTCTTCACTTTGATGTTCTCACTAATCAAAGTGAGGGTAGCATTTAAGTATTCAACCCAAGGATGAACAAAGTCAAACTCGAAAATGAGGGGATGTAAATAGGATTTTCCGAAATAAAAGGGGGTGCATTTAGAAGAATCGAAATGACAATTTTGTCCACGCTCAGCAACTCGATTCCCCTTCTATCCCACCATCAAAAGTTCTCTTGTATAAAAACCCAGGTCAAGCGTATCCCAATAGAAATCTCCTGTCAAAACAGTAGCAAAAGATATAGGAACTATCGAAATTCGACGACTGTAAGATGGTAATACGAATTCCCAGATTTTGTTTGTAAAATCACGCTATTGTTTTTCTCACATCTAATTCATCATTACAAATTGACATATGGGTATCTGTGTATATGTATGTATACGTTGTATTTGTATAGGTTTGCGTCGCGTGTCTGTTGCCGCTTTTCCTCATCCCGATCGTTAACCTATTGCCTCTGCTGTTTGATCTCATCATGGTAAGCGTGATTATCTGCTTATGAATCGTTGTGATCTTATTCCTTTGTTCAGTTTTTTTTTGTTTAATATTTATTCGCTGGTTAAATATGGAAAATCTTTGAATTATGTTATTTTCCTGTGGAAATTTTCAGGGAAAAGTTTATGGGGTTTTTGGATGGGAGTATCGGAAGCCGGTTAGGGCACCCCCTGCATGTCCCTACAAGCCTGCGGCCAACAACAGCAATAATAAAGTAAGTTTGATTGCTTATTTGACATTTTTTTGGGTAAGGTAACTCAATCTTTATAGTTGTTCCATCTAGTAGTTATTCAATCTAGAAGTTTATCTTCATTATGTGGCTTTTGTTCGGTTAATTTCTGTAGCAAAAACCAACTGAGCATGTTGAAAATCTTAGCTTAATTTTGGGAAGTGTGAGGTAAAGACTGTTTGATTCTGAAACATTGTAATAGTTTGGAAATATCACATTAATAAGAATGACATGAGTTGAAGCCATGGTTTAGATAACGGTATTACATTACAATATTTTTGGGGTCCATTATGGTTATGACCCAGAATAACGGTGATACGTACGATCGCAAGAGTATCGGCCAATACTTCCATTACGCAACGGTCAGTATCTGACCGTAACAGCCAGTATTCAATGTTACACTTCCATTTGCATCGAAAATTGTGGAAAATGGGTTTTCTCCTTCTTTTCTTCCTTCCTCAGAGCCACCACATTCTTCTAGAGTACGTCTTTTGGTATCTTTGAGAGGTAATTCCTCGCCTTCATGTGAAAAAACTGGCATCAATGTAGTATTAGTAGTACTGGCACTTTCTTTATTTTATAAATTATCTACTCTAGTACCATTTCTAGTTAGTTATATAATAGAAGTCTCTTTTTCTATGAAAATATCCTTTTTTATTGCATCAAACGCTACTTTTTTTTGGATCTTTCTTATGAAACTTCTTGTAAGAGTTTAATAATGGTTAGAAACGTTCAAAAACTTCCAATTTGTTATAAATTAGGGTAGAACATGTGCATCAATGTGTGTGTGTGTGTTTTGCATTTGTAATGCTTGAAAGGAATTCATGAATGCGGTGTCTAATTCTCGTTACGTGTTAACCATTACTCTTGGTATCCGTTTCCTGTTGTTGCGACCCTTATGCCGACCGATATTTGCAATTTAAATCATGGTTGAATCCTATTTTGGAAAATAATAGGTTGGGTATTGACAACCCATCATCTGAATAGCTTAATATAAAACAAACCAAATCAACCTGAAGGAAGCCTTGTGTCCGAATCAATTAGGTCTACATGAATATTTTTCTCCATTTTGGTCGAGGGCTTCATAATCAATTGCCTGAGGATGGACATATGGATGGGTTTCGAGATGGTTTTGTGGTCGATAAACCTACTGGTACTGAAGGGGAAGGGTACCGAAAATATACAACGGCACGCAGGGCCCACTTTTGGGTTCTACACGAATAATCCGAACCGTTCAATAATTTGTAAATAATTTTTCGAAGGTCCGTGCAAAAATTCAGCTCAATTGGGTATATGTAGCTTGTTGATCCAAACTTCTAAGTTTTCATTCCCAAAAGTGGGCCCCGCATGCTGATATACATTTTCAGTACTCTCCTCCTTCGGTACCCCTAGTCAGGTCCTTTTGTGGTAGCACCAAATTGTTTTAGATCTTTGTATGGTAAAGCCTTGACATGAACTTTTTCTTGGGAAGTACGTCTGATGAGCTGAACTCAAGCACGCAAAAACTAGAAGGGCCAAAGATGGGTGTTTTAAGTTGAGGAATTCTTGGTAATATGATCATTCATAATGATACATTTTGTGTGTTCAATGCTTATTTTGGAAAAAGAAACCATTATTGGGAAAATTGCAACGGTTGTCGGAAACCATTATGAAGAAATGATTTGAAGATGATGGAAAAGGTGTCAAATCGTTGCTGGAAAATATGATACGCAATGTTAGAATGTCTTATTGGCTCAAGTTAGGAAAAACACTTTCCATCATTAGGTTTTGAATGGTTTCTATTATCGTTAAGTCATTTATTGTAGAGGGGAATCTGTGTGAATTCCTCTGAAGGTAATTGGAGAACTGGTTAGTAAATGGGCAACACCGCAAGAGCTATGGGGAATAAAAGGTTGATGCATATATAGGAGTAAAATACTGGTATAGGCACATAGCCAATGTTTCCAAAAGGACTCATGTCTAACAGACTAATAGCTACTTATACTTTTCAGATTTCCTATTTTTGAGTTCTAGGTATCAGTGAACTTCTTCGTATGGTACTCGGAAATTGTAAGGGGGGCATTGAGCTGTGGTAAAAACCAGATTTTAAAGAGGGTTTAATTATGTGATATATTCGATGTTTTCAAAAGGATTCATTTCCGTACAATAGACCACTTACCAGGGAACAAGAACGACTGATATTTATAGAAGGATATTATATTGTAGATTTAGTTGTTATTTTAGGATTTATTCAGTAGGTAATTCTTTTTAAGATATTTATCTTTATTTGTAGTTATTATTTGAAAGGCTCTATTGAGGGACTCTAACTCTAAGGATATTCGTTTGGAATTCTTTATGAAATGTAAGGATTTCTTTTGATATGGGTGCGGAAGCCTTTACAACCCGTAGATGTGGATTTCTAGGTTTCTTAGGTGTGGATTCCTAGAGCTTTTATCTTTCTTTATTTCATCTTCCTGCATCACTACTTTTGAGATTCCTATGTATGAGTTGCAAGGTATAAGGTATCAATGGATATTTTCATACTGTACTAAGGAATAGTATAGAGCTTCGTCTATGCCTCTATCACTCTATGGTCCATCTCCGTAGTGAAAGTTACAGGTTACAAAATTACAATCTTGGAAACTAGGAAGCAAGTTCTAGGAAGAAGAAAAACAAGTTCTCTGTTTGTGTATCCCGAGAGATTTCAGCCGAGGAACATCAGGATAAATGGAAGGGGCTGATTCGGACTATCCAATGAACCGCTGCCTGTTTTTTGACGGGGTCTGAATCTTGCACCTTCACCTTGCCTTTTAGGGGTGAGAAGATATCCTTCTCAAACTAACTACAAGTCATAAGAGGTAAAAAATGATAGCACTTAGTTAATCATGGGTTTGATTGCAATTTCTCAACGATAAGTTTTGGGGCAGATAGCAGAATCTTTGGTTTACATCTTGAGTAAGAAACTGAAAGAATAGTGATGGCTAGTCGGTTCAGTTGAAGAGGTTTCGCCAAGATCATTTGATTAGGAAGAGAGAACCCATCAGGTAAAAGTTGGGACTTTGTTTCAGGGATAAGTATTTCATAGTTGTTTTAATGAGTTCGTATATAAAACCATGGTGTTACTTCATTAAATGGATATTGTATTTGATAGTGCTCTTTCATTCGTTTGTTGGGGTTTCCCCCTTACGGGCGGTTGGATGCGGGATTAGTTTTGGGTGGATTAAATATGGAGGGTGGTTAAAATAGTAGGGGGTGTTAGTTATGGAGGGTGAGCCCACAATGTTGTGGTGTTTACGAAGGGTGGAGAAAAAAGTAGATGATTTGGATGAGGTATTAAAAGGGGGGATAAAAGTGGGTGGATGATGTAAAAAGCTATCAAAAGACACGATTGCCCTTGTGCATGCCCTTATTATATTTATGCATTAATTAACAAAGTTAAATTGCAAAATTAATTTATACAAGACATAATTTAGAAAAATGAACTTATAAATTAAAATGTCAATAATTTTTTATTAATCTTGGAATTTTTTTCGGTTTTTTGCAGTAAATACAAATTGTGAAATATGATGGAATGAACTTAATTTTATTTAATTAATTGTGGATATTTAATTCTAACACTATGCATAAACACCATGCTTGTATACTCTATACAAATTAAAAAAATGGACACATATAACTTTCGTCATAACATAATTAAATTTTATTCAACTCTCAAATAAAAAAACACTGAAAGTTGGGATACATTACAAAGGCTAATTTTATTCAACTCTTAAATCAAACCAAACCAAACCAAACCGAGCCTTATGTCTCAATCAATTGGGGTCGGCTACATGAATCCTTTTCCTCCACTGAGCTCTGTCAAGTGCTGCTTGCTCACTTAGCCCTAATAGACTCAAATCATTGCGCACTACCGCATCTAATGTCAATTTGGGCCCTCTCGGAGCGTTGCTACTCAAAGCTATCCTATCCGCTCTCTTAACTACTGCATCCGCTGGTCTCCGATAGACATGCCCAAACCACCTAAGCCTATTTTCCCTCAACTTCTCCTCTATAAGTACTACACCTACCATCTCCAGGCTGTTTCATTTCTAACTCTATCTCGTCTTGTCTTACCACACATCTACCTCAACATTCTCATTTCCGCTACACTTATCTTGTTCACCTGTTGTTTCTTAATGGACCAGCATTCTGTCCCGTAGAGCATCGCTGGTCTTATGGCAGTTCTATAGAATTTACCCTTCAATTTTGTGGATACCCTCTTGTCACACGATACACCAGTAGCGCTTCTCCACCTGAGCCACCCCACTTGGATCATATGGGTCACATCCTCTGCAATTTCTCCATCTTGACTAATAATAGAGCCTAAATACTTGAAATGGTCACTCTTTGGTATCTCCCGGTCTTGAATCATCACTCTTTCTTCGGACGCACTACTGGTATCACTAAACTTGCAAACCATATACTCAGTCTTACTCCTACTTATCCGAAAGCCCTTAGACTCTCAAATAAAATAACAATTTCATTTGAGATACATTACAATTTATTTTTTTTCCTTCCACCTTGTTGATCTATCGACGTCCAAAGCAAAAGGCCCATCTTTCGAAATTGGGGAATTGTGTCTTTCATGTTCTTAATCCGGCGAGGCACCTATACAAAAGACGAAAAATTGTTACACATATAAACATCAAAATTTGGTAATTTTTTTTAAAGATTGTTATGACTTACTTGGTAATATTCATCCTAAACTTCATTTCCGCTGCAACCTTCTTCTCATTTTCATCCCAAGAAAACCCGGGTTGCCTAATAATGTGTGAAATTATCATGTAAGTCGTCCTCCATGTCTTAAGCTTAGCGTGAATGTGAACTTCTTCAATACCACCTCGGGGGAAGGAATCGGCCATTTGATTTTTCAACACCCCCAAGTAGCCAAGATGAAATCCTCCGTTATCAGCTGGCCAAACTTCCATTTCTGCAAGACTAGTAAGGCCTTGTAGTAAATTCTCCTCCTCTTCCTCGCTCCAACCCCGGCCAGGCATTGAAATGTTTAACACTAAGAAAAAAAAGATTGACACTAGTTTTACAAGGATTATATTAGGCCCAAAAAAAGAAAAGAAAAGAAAGAAAAAAAAAAGATTATATTAGGCCCGGCATTGAAATGTTTAACACTAAGAAAAAAAAGATTGACACTAGTTGTAGATTATATTAGGCTCAGATTTTCAGTTGTTTTCAAGACCATATTCTGTTAAAAGCAGCATGCCTAGGCTGCAACATTAGTTGCCAACCGACCATCTAATGTTGCCTCGCCTAAAACTCAATCAAATTACTCATCGTACTTAACACCATCATCACAGGAATAATAGGAACCTACAAAATAGCAAAGGGAAAACTTGTCATGGTGTATAAGAGCCAATAAATGCTACTGATCTGGGCATATTTCATGTACCAGGATATGAGATCCATCAAACCCAGGATACACACACATTTATAGAGGGCTGCCTTTTACACTCCCAAACCATGACAAGTTTTTGGACCCATATTTTCCCTCGTCCATCAAACGGAAAACATCTGTATTTACCTAAATGAAGCATAGTTTTCAAAATGGAAATGAACGATGATAGCTGCGATTAGAACAAGGCTTTAGCAATGATCGATCAACTGGATTTCTTTATAGATGAAAACCGTATCTAACCATAGGCTGGGCTGCTAAATGAACCAAAACATCTCGACTCGAGTTTGACTCGTCTTTGGGCTCGTTCAAACTTGTTCACAAATAATACAAACCAAACTCAATCACTTGTGTTTGTTTGTTTAAAAATTCAAGCGAAGCCTGAGCACATAGGTATTTGGCTCGACAAGCTTGTAAACAGGGCACTGATTTTTAAATAATTTTAATAAAGACAGGGGTTAGCTAATATATATATCTTCTAAACCTTTACCATGTACATATCAGATTGGCAAACTTCTTCAGCGAGTCATGGAAAGTAAGGACTTCATGATCAAACCCTATAAAACCTATCACGAACAAAATTTAGGGTTTACTGAAAGGTATTATGGACTGAGTGAGGAAAACCAAAATTGCTTCTCCAGTGTTGAAAAATTACATAAGGGAAAAGCTGAAATGGGTTAAATGCACACTACAGCAAGGTTAAATGCACATCACCAGTATGATCAGACACAAACACACACACCAGAGAGGATGTCCAAAAATGGCGTCTACACCTACACACACGTATTGATAACACACACTCACACCCACAAACGGAGAAAGAGATTACCTGACTTCAAACGGAGAGAGAAATCGCCGGAGAGAGAACGGACCAGAGAGATCACTCGTTGCCCAAAATCGCCGGACCACTTTGTTGCTTGGCTAGGGTTTACGCGAAGAAGGCCGGCGAAGGAGTATTTGGGGGAGTGGGAGGGCAACGAACCCACCCGGACTATATATGGACAGGGTCGACCCTGTCCATAAATAGTCGGGCCCGAGGTCCAAATTTATCCCCAGCCAAAATTATGGGGGGCCACCAAAGACTTTCCAAAACCAGTCCAGAGTGTGGGCCTAGGCATCCTTATCCGGGCCCAATCTAAGAGGGCCTCTATCTCCCCTATCCAAACGGGCTCTTAGACATGGTGTATAAAAAGTGGAAGTTACCAGAATGCAACCGTAGTGAATAGTTTGTGAGGCTAGCAAAATGATATACCACCATCAATTGAATATGGTGTTCTATATGCGGCCTTTTTGTCTTCTTTTTTCCAATTTCGGTCATCCAGATGTAAATATGGGCAATTTCAGTCAGTGATTGCTTGTATCTGCTGTTTAGCCTTTAATGTGATTCTAGATCGTGATTGCGTGAAAATATGGCAACCAGCAACTAATGTCTTAGATAAGTCCTAAACCAGTTGATGATGTTTTTACTACTAGTTTGACTCTACACGTTTTGGCTCCGGCTTTTGAATGAATGAACTGCAAATTGAATGGAAATGGCTTGATAATTAGGTGGCACCCGAACCTGCACTGGTTGCATCGGAACCTGAACTGGCTGTATCGGACCCTGCTCAAAAATCAGTGGGAGTCGTGGATGAGAGCAAGCTTGATTGAAGTTGGACTACTCTCCTTGCGTAAGATGAAATGTTCTACAGCTTTCCCTCGGGATAATAATGTTATCTGTAGCTTTCCCTTGGGATTATAATGTTATCTGTTGTGATTCTAAATAGACCGCTGTCATCAGTTTTGTGATATTAATGTTATCTTTAATTATCATGTGAAACTAAATTGGTAAATGTGGCAGTTGGCAAGAAATTGTACCTAGTTTTTGATGTGTGATGCTATCTTGACAAGTTGTTTTATTGACATTTTTATGGAGTATTTATCATTTGATGCGACATACTTGACAAACCAATAGTTTACAACTCATTCAGGTCATTGAGTTTTTTTTTCTTTTTTCGTGGAACTAATTCAGATCGAGTGTGACACTTAAACTGGTAAATGGAATGAGTGTACCAAGTTAACTGGCCTCAAAATCAGTATGCTCCTCCCCTTCTTTGGATCAATCAAAATATGCCTATGAAATCTTTCATTTCCAGTTTAGTTCATATATTGTTTCACGGACCAAGCTTGTCTGCAACTGGACTATAGAGAAGCCTCCGCAGTTTCATCCCAGTCATCCATCTCAACAATTAACGGTCCAGATTCTTCTTGCTCAAAAAGTAATTATCAACAAAATCTAACTATAAAAAACACTTTTGAATGACCAAGATTAAAAAGACTGCTCTCTCCAGCAGCCTGATTCTGGTTTCATATTTTCAAAGCAGGCTGCACCAATTTTTGAAAAATGTTACCAAATGAAGTGGAACCAAATACATTTCTCACCAGCAACAAATTTGTTGTGCTTGCGCCCTAATAGTGTATTAGTGTCGCAAATTCAAAGCAGGGTCCCTGCATGTTTCGTAGTTTTTTTTTTTTTTTTTTTGGTATTGCAATACGTTTCATTTTCTGTCAATTTAGCTAAAATCTTATAAGTAACTATTCTGGGACCTGTTCCACATGGGATTCTTGTGCCTGCGGGGCTACCCTGTGCTTAGAAAAAACCTTTAGGACCATCCACCGTGTCATTGAGTATGACATTTCTATCGAAACAAACACACGAGCTAACTCTAAGGGTTCAGCCCGGTGGTCAAAGCCTGTGATTTAGGAGTTTGCTCTCTCTTACGATGTCAGATTTGAAACCTGTCATGGGCTATTAACTCATTCAAAGCCAATCTACACAGAGTTTTTCTCTGGCTTTAAATGAGGCACTGTTAGTGAACGGTGGAATTGATCATCTAGAATTAGTTAAGGCGTGCGTAAAATGGCTAGACACCTAGTTATAAAAATAAAATAAAAAAACAAACACACGAGGTACATTGTGGCACCAGTATCATTTCTTCTTTTTCCCGTTTTCTATTTCTTTGAGTTGTTATGGTATCAATATCTAGTGGACCACCTTTTGAATATGTCTTATAGTCCTGCTCCTTTTTGTTTATGTATTTCCATTCGCTCAGGTTTCCATCAATGTTCACACAAAATGTGATTGTGTTTGAAAGTGAGATTGTATGTGGCCTTAGAAAATCTACTGGGAAAAAGTTCGAACACTCTTCAATAGGAGTATTGTTGTATTGGAAACTGACACGGTTTGGGGCAATTCTGCTTGTTTGGTGCATGTACAGAATCCCCACAAGCCCACGGTTATTCACAATGGAATAACCTCAATACAGTGATGTTTTTTTTCCATATGCCTCAACACAGTGATGGTTGCAACACATCTCCGTACTCTAGGAAGATCTTCTCCCTCACGAATCCACGGGCTTTTCGTTTTCGAGCACCCAGGCTCCCTCTAGTCCACCACCACCCTCTTGAGCCACGGCGAAGTTGGTGATCCACTTGAGCCATTTGCTGACCCCTGGGAACATTGATTTGGCTTCTGCTATCACAACAACTTGTAGTACTACAATTATTACGTCAAATAGGGTTTTCACTAGAAGCATGGTTTTTGTCTAGACATTTGTTGAAATAACATCAGTCTCTGTTGTTGTATGCATAGATAGGTGAAGAGGGAGTTTTCTTAGTCCTCATAATCTAAGCTCTAGGGGTATCATTTGTTCTTTCAAGGGGAAGGGTGGTGGGCATGGTGTGGAGTAGTAACAATTTAGGTGATTTGAAGAGAGTTTTTCAAATTTAAGAGGAATTTTTGCTTTTCACTGACCTAAAGCAAATTTTCAAGACACTTATTTTTTACAAGAAGAAATGCGGACTACGCCACTAGAAGATGTATCCCCAAACCAAATTAAAGCACAAGAAAGTATCAGATTTCCAGACAGTAACAAAGAAGTCAACTCGCAGTTCCAAAAAAAGAAGTCCACTCTGGTAAGAACATAGGTACTTCGTCGAAACAAAATACATCCAAAAACAATATCAACCACCAGTTGGTGATCACGAAACAGAAAAGCAGATGTGTTTTGAAGCAACCAGCAGGTTAGCAGACAGAGGAATACAGAAAAATGACATATTGGAGCTTGGAAATAGGCAATCTAACAGTGCAACCAACCATCTATTTGTATTGTAAAGAAGTCATTTCCCTTCGTTTTCCTCTTCCTCCTTTTGTTGATAACGCTGCTTATACTTGGCAATCTGCCCAATGCTTTGGGCCATCTGCCGCCTTGCTCTAACGTGATAAACTTTACCAACAGTGTGTATTTTGGTCATCATTACATTCATCAAACGGCCACTTTGGGTAACGTAGGATATCCATTGCAACTGAGGATGCACTCCTTTCTTCATTTTTCTACTCAACAACAACGCAAGAGAACCTTGTTAAACAAAGTTATAGCAATCCTAGTTCCATAAATATACCATCCCATGACGCAGAACAGAATTAACACAACAAGGCCAGGAGTTCATATCCACATTTGATATGAATTACAAGGGCTAACGGGTAGAGTGGCCTGAATGAAAAAGTCTGCACTCTGCAACTTAAACGATTTTAATGGTCTCTGCATTCGATATACACAAGGCATCATAAAGAAGTAAGGACAAGAACCTATGGGTAGGCCAAGTGGTTAAAGCCCAGGACTCAGGGTCTTCTCCCTTCTAGATTTGAAACCTCCTACTATTATGGAGCTAGTCCAAACGGAGCTTTGCTCCAGCTTTAATTAGGAGTCAGGACCCCACTTGGACAGTGGAATTGGGACGAGGTTAGTATGAGGCGCGCGCAACTTGGCTCGAACACCCTGAGTTATCAGGAAAAAGAAAAACTAAGTGAAGACAAGCTTATCTAGACTCAAGTTATACTCCAACTTCCAACACCTTGATTCCCTGACTAACTGCATCTGCAAATTCAAGTAGAGGATCATCCAACTACCAGCCCATATCAGGGTTCAATAGCACGCAAAACCAGGTTCAGTGTATGGCGTATGAATACTTTACAAAAAAAAATCTCTTCAAGGTATTTAGTCGAACACTTGGAAGACAAAAGAAAACGAGATATACATGAATAAATGACAAGTGGCCAGTGCATTGCGGTTGATTGTAAGACATCCAACCGAGAAATGTTGTTTCTTTTTGGTCGGATTGTGTCAATCACCAAGCGGGAAAGGGATTATGTGAGCCATGTTTAAGCATCTAAATAACCCATAAAGAAAGGACACACACACCCACACACAGAGAGGCGAACAAAAAGAGATAGAACCGAGAGATATACCTGGTGGCTGGTCGTATCGTCGCCGGAACAGCCAATCGTCGCCGGAGCTTTGTTCGGGTTAAGATCAAGATAGAGGGGCGTGGTTCTTGACTCCGATCGATTAACACAGGGCTGAAATGTACGTATTCAGTTTCGCAAATCTTAACCTACAGATTTTGCAAATTATAGATTTACGACACAATACTTCTGAAACTATACTATTGACCCCTCAGGGCCAAGTGTCTTAAATACTTGGGCATGTCTCAACGGGGAAAATGCAGTGGACATACACCATGATCGACCCAATATATATTTCAAGTCAAGTGGGTGACTCGTGGTTTCAATTGGTCCACAAGTTTTTTCACTACGAAATTGACTGAAATCAGTGGATTTTAATGAACGAAGTGTTAGACAAAGTTATAGTGTTCATCCGCATCTACGGTAAACATCATTAATTGCACCTATTTATTCATATCTTGCTTTGTGTACTTGGCCAATTCGGCAAGAATACGATGACCTCTTAGGACTATCACTTTAGAAGTGTCGATATTTCATAATTGATAGTACATTAGACTAATTGATTTTGCAGCCATCTCGGATGTAATACGAAATCACAAATATAAGGTTGCTTGATTAGGTTGAATAGACACATGATTTGATGGAGATAAGAGATAGAGTCAAGTATTGCTATTGCCTTAATTAATGAAGACCAACCTGATCACTCACTCATCTAGTTCTGATAAAGGAATGCATAGGGAGGTTACTGCATTTTCTGAGACCTCAGAGGAGGTCTCGGTAATAACCCGAATTGTTATAAATAAAAATTTTGATTTTAAATTCAATAAATATCATTTTATATTTGGAAAAATCATTTTAATTATTCAATTGTTATTTAAATTAGTATGTCTCTACATGTGACTACATATACATGCCAAGTACTACACAAAATTCTACTACATATTCCTAACCCTAATTCTCCTACACAAACCCTAGGTTACTTTTAACTTACTTTTATAACTAGCATTGAACTATTCTCTGAGGTCTCAGAAAATGCAGCAACCTCCCTATACAAACTATTCTCTCCCAACCCCTGCCGTCACGTCCGTTAGAAATTTTGACATAAATAGGTGATGTCATTATTTAACCCCCCATGTGACTACATTGAAATTGAACCTGTGCTATGCACGGAGTAAACCAATTGATTTTTTAAATCTTTTTCATGAAACAATAATATTGTTTATATTGTGTTGCATCCTACTAAAATTTTAAAAACAAACCAAAAAATCATATATTTATTTTAAAATTGATGACATGATATGATTGTTAAAAAATACATCAACTTCCAACAAAAAATGGTTGGAGAACTTCAATTAAAACTTCTTTTTCTCTTACACCATTTATATGCTAACAACAATACTGTACATAACTCATAGACAGTTACTCTCATTAAATTATTTAACGATGACCCTAACAGTGTTTACCTATGAATACTCAGATTTCCCCATTTTGTTTTATTTCTTCATTCTCTTTGCATATCTCATACTACGGGATAATTTATGTTTATCCAGTTCAAACAAAATTTAAACTATAAAAAGTACAGATGCAGTTACATTTTTACAATCTACTTCCACTGATGGAAACATGTATAACTTATTCATGAGAAATGCTAAATAATGAGAAAAATAATAAAATTGAATCCAAATTCAAACTTTGAAAAACTAAAAGCCTAATCAAATACTTTACTGATCTAGGTTTCACGCTCCAACAAACAAACAATTGTTGCATGGAGAACATATTGTGTTTCAAGGTCGCGCCACGGAAAATGAAGACAATCAATATCGTCATATAATCGGTATGCCTACTATGATATGGATATGTATAATAAAGTTTGTTAGTCAATAAAAGATGACAAAAAAGGCGGAATGAAAATAAAAGAGGTAATTAAATAATCATTCTTTTTTGGACATCACGTAAATTTTCATCTCGCTCACTTTTCGGGATTATGTTTTCTTCTCTTTATATGCGATTTTCCATTTTTACCCTTAATTTGACATATGCATATAATATTTATAATATCTACCTATATGACATAACAAAATAAATGCAGGCTTTATTTTTAGGGATTGGGATTGCCGATAATTATGCTTCAACTGAAATTGTGGGGGGTTTCCAAATGAAAATGAGGATGATTGTGTTGCCTAAAATAAAAGAATTTTTGAAATGGTGAGAGATTCAAAATTGAGTGAGATGATTTTATTCCCAATATAACTCAAGTAAGTATTACCAAAAATGAGGGATTGTTTGAAATATTAAACGTGGTGGAATTAATCATGTTACCTTAAATTTTGGATAGGAAGGTGGCCGGATAAGCCATAGCTCAACCAGTATGGTAAAATCCGTTAACCAATTAAAAATGATTCCATCCTAAAGTGATTTGGATATGAAAAAACGGCCCTATAAAAAATAGAAACTGAAGGAATAATGAACCAATTAAAAATTTAGTAGTACCATGATGCCAGAGAATAAGAGCGAGAAATCTTTGTTTGCTATGCCAATTTGTTCCTTTCCAACCGATAGACGATCCTTAAAAAATACTAACATTCATGTGTGAAAAATCCTAGATCATCTAGGTTTAATGATTTGCTATGTATGAGCCCTCACTCGAAAAATTTATCAATTAATAATCAATTGATTTATAAACCATGCACATAAATAAAATGCAATAAAACAAAGAACACGCGATATACGTGGGAAACCCCGAATAGGGTAAAAACCACGGGAAGGAATCAAACACTATAAAACATTGTGCGGTTACAATCGACCTATACTCACAATTGAAAATCCTCTCAATTGACCCAAGAACCGATTGCCGAATCCACGTTCACCACACCCAGTGCTTGACCGCCGCTGCCTTGAATCCACAAGCCTTCCACTGTCCTCCGGAAATCCACCGAAGATCAACTCAAGTAAGTTGAACAAAAGTTGTATAAAACTTCTTGGAGTTTATTTGTCACTCAATGATCCATGTATCTCATTGGTACTCCAAGACCCAAAGCAACCTCCTTTTCCAAAAATCTTCAAGTCTTAAAACATAGGAATAAAACAACAAGGTGCTACTGCTCAATGGTTTCTAACGTCAACAATAATAGTTGCCGAAACAATTATACTCCCCCGTCACCGAGCAGCCTTCGTGTCTCTCTCATGCGTGGTAAAACTTTTGGTACTGACTTCTTTCTTTTATAATATGATTGGCAAGAATCTTGCCTTTGTTAAGGTGAATTTTCTCTCTTATAGTAATAAAACACTTGCCAATTCCATTGGTCCAAAACTTTCCAATTGAATAGATTCCATATTACTTCCGTGCAAATCTTTGTAAATATTAGTGCCCATCAACATTTATGCCGTGCACTTCAATTAATCACACACTCACGGTCCGTCGTTACAAGAACACATTAATTCCTTCCACAACCTAAACAGACACTCTAGAATAAAAAAAAAAAAAATACATCTCGATAAATGGGGATACAAATAAATGCGTGTTTTATCGTGGAATTTGCCAACACAGAAAGATCGTGGCCCATGGTCCTAACAATGTGAGATTGAGAGGTTTAGGAAAGAATTCTTTTCAAATTCAAAACACATATATAAAAAAATGTATGTCAGTAATTATATTTATGGTTATCTTTTCGAAACATGGGTTAGAATCTTACGGGTGCACATACACCGGGCCGGGCCGGGTTCGGGCCAGGCTTATACTAGATAATAACGAGATTTGTGCAATCCCAAGCCCGGCCCATTTATAATCGAGCTTCATTTAATATGCCCAAGCGCAACCCAAATAAAATTTTAATTTCCCAAGCCCGTTCAATAAGCCCATTTATTTTTCTAAAACATGGTATCACAATGATAAATTAATCAATTATAATGATCACAATTACAATTCACAACCGTAATAATATAATCTAAGTTCTAAGTTCTTACAAAAATATTAAAAACAGACCTATAAATTAAAGTACGCAAAAAAATGGAATTTTCCAACATCCATCAATCTCGATATATAGTATTAAAATAAAATATTATTTAAATTGGGCCGGGCCGGGTCGGACTGGGCCTCGAAGGAATTTCCCAAACCCAGCTCATTTAGTAAATGGACTTAAAATCACAACCCAGCCTGGCCCTATGGGCCTAAATATTTATCCCAAGCCCTAAAAATATCGGGTTAGGTTGGGCGGGCTACCGGGCCGATGTGCACCCCTAGGTTAGATATCTGAATTGTTTCTTATCTTAGAATTCAAATCTTTCTAGATATTTTTCATTCTTCTCAAAAACAGGTTACTATATGCCATTTTTCCAAAAATTAATTAGTTTAATTTTATTGCTAAGCCAATCAATTAAAGCAAGATTCGTGGGTTTCAAATTTAAATAAGACATAGTTCATGATTGGAAACATATAAGAAGATATAGATAGAGGTAAATAAAAATATGATTGGAAACATATTTCATTGCGGTATGAAACATAAGAGCATCACCAATGGTATACTCAAACTTGAATACTCAAAAGTTGCCACATCACTTTTTGAGTATCCATTTAGAGGATGGTTAAAGTTAACAACGTATAGGTTCACAATGGTATAATCAAAATTAAGTGCTATATCACCTATTCAAATTATAAAAATAAAAAAACTAAATTATTTTAAAAACTATTTTTTTAGTCAAAATTGTTTCTCTTTGCAAAAACTTAAAAAAAAAAAGTTTTATGAGGAATTGTTTTTTTTGAAAAAAATACAATTTTTAATAGAAGTTTTTGCAAAAAACTATTTTTTTTAAAAATAGTTAAAAAAACAGCTTTTGATAAACAAAAAGTTTTGGGGAAAAACAGTTTTTGAAAATAACATTTAAAAAAAATTAATTTTTGGAAAAAATTTATTTTTTAAATAATTTTTTGAAAGCTTTGTCGAAAAAGGAAGAGGTAAAATAGAGAGAAGGTTTTTGTGTATGATGGATGTATTTAATTGAAGAGAAGTGAAGTCCATTAAACTTAGTTATTGACTTGGTTATTGTGAAAAGGTTGGTAACTTTGAGTATGCAGATGCCAAAATTTGAGTATTGGTTAAAGATGTTGCTAAGTTTGAGTATTCCATTGTGAACACTTTTTGGGCCACACATTGCTAACTTTAACAATCTTTTGGTTTTGAATATACCATTGGTGATGCTCTGAGAAGAAGATTTACCAAGATTTAGTTCTTCAAAATTCAAAAAAAGATCTATGGAATGGGATAAGATTGTGTCACATGTCTCAATTGAAAACTTGAATCACAACCAAATGATTATTTGCCACATGTCGAGTTGGTAGCTCTCTTCACGAAAACTCATCCTGCAATACTACTATACTAGCGAATAACCCGTGCTATGCACGGGACGAATCCAAATACAAACAATTAAATTTTTGGAGACAAAATATTAGAATAATAGTTACAAAAGAGTGTTCTAACTATATGAGGATATCAACTCACCGAAATGCGATATATAAAATATTTATTCATGGCATAATTCTTAAAATTCGTGCACCAAAAAAAATCTTAAAATATGAAAACTGGGTTGCCCATTCAAACTCAAAATTGGCATAATTCAAGGCATAATTTGGGATTAATTTTTTTTAAAAAAACTTTTTTTAAAGTTCTCTGAGACATGCATAAATATATTTATGCATAGAGCCATACTTATATCTTTATGCATAGAGCCATACTTTAAGCGATACGCGATTCCTGCCAAGTATCGTTCGATACGCCCGCTACCGATACACTAAAACGGCGGCCGCTATATCTCCCGATACCATTATTTAAAACTATGCATATAGCCCCGTTGTATACACACACAAAAAATCCCAGTACACACTATTAATGGTTTGTACATATACGTAGGCTTTTTTTCCGTTACTCGATGCAAGTCATACACTTATCTTAATTCAATATGAATTTTCGTCATGCTTGCAATAATATCAACAAATAATTGTCTATCTTATGAAAAAATCAATTCATCATAACGTTATATGTCAAGTTCATACATAGTATGAATTATGGCATGGTTCTTAAAATTTAAAATTTGGCAGCCCATAAAAAATTAAAACTCAAAACTCAAAATTAACACGAAACATACATAGTAAACTTAATGTTTTTTCCTTAAGATAATTATACATATTATTTAGCCGTTCAAAAATATTTTTAATGGACCAAATTTGCTGAACGTATCCTACAAATAAAATAAAACATTCTAACTACTAATATTTCTCCAAACTTTTTCCTAGATGATATAAGACACAAACCATTTCCACTATAAATAATAAATTTGATTAATCACCAATACCAAAAATGAGATACAAAAGAAGTAGGCTGTTAAATGGTTTGTAACTTAATTTTAGGCAGTTGATTATATATTCTTTTCCTGATGCAATTTTGCTCTTAGTAGCCGAGTTGATTATATATTCTTTTCCTGATGCAATTTTGCTCTTAGTAGCCAACCTTGTTCAAGGCTTTTGTTGGCATATGAGTCTTTGTATCTACTCCACCAGAGATTAATAAAATTCTATTTTTCGCCGTGCAAAAAAAAAAAAAAAAAAAAAGAAGAAGAAGGTGAAAACGTGTCAACCATTACAAAGGCAGTTGGATGAATAATATCAATAAAAGTTTATCAAACGTCTAATACAATCTAACCCGATTTTATGATAGTACTTCCATGCATGGTATTACGTACCGGTGCTCATTTTAACGATTGGAAGAGGATTAGAGCGCCATAGCCGCTGAATCCCTAGATATATAGTTGATCGAACACTTTCAAAGAAGACGTTCTTGCGATAGTAAAAGGGAAGAGAAAATATTTCATTCCAAGATCAAAAAACCAAAAACATGGTATATATACATGATATTCTAGTCAATCAATATGAACTGGATAGTGAACATATTGATTGTAATTCGGCAATGCCACATGTTGCTTTTTCCAAATCTCATTATAATAAGTCAACTCAATCTAAACATTGGTAATGGAGAAAATATGATATGCAATATTTGTTTCCGGAATTAAAGATATGCAATATCTGTTTCCAAAATCATGATACAGAAATTATGGAAATAAGGATCAAATAAAAGCAAGATTATGGGTTTCAAATTTAAATAAGAGTTATTACTTATCTTTGATGTATATGATTAGGTCACCTGATTCACTTAAAATCGTACATGACAAACCAATCAATTCATGCCACTTGTCACTCCCACGGCTCTCCTCGCGAAAACCCATTCTGCAATAATAATATAGATTAGATAGTATTAGCAACTTGGATTTGAAGTTGTTTTAAAGTTCCGGTGGGCAACTTTGAATTACCTCACACAATAAATACACATCGCTTACCTCTGACTCTGAGCTTTAGAAAACCATTCACACCTAAAATTTCAAAACACACAGTCGCGCCCGTGGCCAATAATGATTCTACTAGTGAAGCCCCTCCCTCATCACCTAGTGAGACTTCATTAACCATCAACAGTTCTACCAAAACCAAATCCAAGTGCTCAAGCAGTCAATTGTTGCTCTGAATTTTTTTGCTCTCACCTCTCTCTAAAAAACCCTTAAACAGAGAACTAGGTTTCGCTTGGGGGCAGCGGCGGCTCTGCCGACCAGTCCCCCACCCTTGTTGTTTCCTTCTAGTTTCTCCTGCTAATAACTATCAGAGGCGTATAATTTCCTCTACAACCACCGTATTCAGCCAAAGCCCCGGTGTATGCCCAGCGAACAACCTCTTCTCTAGAGCTCTAGAGATCTGATCTATGCCGCCGTTGTTTACCATGGGTGTGGGCTTGCATGCCTTCCGATCTTCCCTATTTTGATCGGCTCCTCTTCTCAATCAACAACATATCCTCTGGCCCATACCTCTGCCGTTTTCTAGGTCTAGTGATTTCGGATCTAAAACTATCACCACAAATCCTCCGGCCCATACCCCTGCCGTACCCTTTTTCTCTGTTGCATGCATCATCTTGTCCGATCAGTTCCTCTCTAAAATGGGTTTTTAATGGTTTTTACTGGTTTGATGCTTCGTGCAGTCTGATCAGTTCTCTTTTAAAAAAAAAATTGGATTTTCAAAAATAGTATTTTTGGTTTGTTCTTCTGATCGACATTTTTCTGTTGGATCGATGCTTGCGATTTTCTAGTTCTCTTTGCAGGTTTGAGCAGCGGATGGGAGTAAGGTTATTGTCGGGTTTGTTTGAGCATAGGATGAGAGTAAGGTTAATGTTGTGCTTGTTGGACACTGCGTGGTGATGACGGAAGTAGTTTTCCTTTTCGAGCAGTTGTTCATTGTGTGGTAATGGTGATGGTGGTGGTGGTGGTGGTGGTGGGCGGCTTCGATGGAGGATGTCTTGTTTTGTTGCGTTGCTGTAATCTGTTTGATGTATGTGTATTTGATGTATCTGTGTTCTTGTTGTGTAGACCGAAGCTTTGTCGTGATAGCTTAGCTTCGCAAAGGTCTCTGCCTATCGTCGGCGGCAGTTTGTATTGGCGATTTCACAGATAGTGAATTTTTCTCTATTTCTCACCAAAAAAAAAAAAAATCCAAGTGCTCAATACGAGATTTGGTACCAAAACAAATGAAAATAGACGCACTCACATCCACCAAGAGGCTCAATGAGACTGTGCCTCGAGGTGAATACGAATGTGCATTTGTGCGTGAAGTAAGAATGTGTTTTTAAATGTTGTAAAGCCCAGCGCCATCTAAAATTATTTACTGCTTAGCTAGAGTTGAAATTGTCTAGTAATTTTTTAAGTGTCGACAGCCCACTAGGTTGATAATAAATACTTAACTAAGAAGACAAAAAAAAAAAGACACAATTCAGTGTACTTTTTACATTTTTTAATACACTTCCACACATTTTAATATGCTTTTTTAAATCTTAACGATAGCCAAGTAGACTGATTTTAGTGTTTTTCATTTTTAGATTACAATTTAACATCACACAAACGGTATATTACAGACCGGCGGGCCTAGTTGAGTACAATGGAAATTACTTAAAAAGGTTGTGAAGCACAATATATTTATGCAAGTGATTTCCACACCCCTTTTTTTTTTTGGTAAGCACACCTCTTTTTTTGTCGGTAGTAAAGTTTTTATGTGTAAAAGTTTCACTAAAAGATAAAAAAAAGGGGTTGTGTTTATCAAAAAAGGGGGTTTCAAAATCATTTTCCTATATTTACTGCTAATTTGTAGTTGAGATTCTCAAGCAAATTTTAAATTGCAATTGAACTGATGTTTATTTACTCATTTAATCATTATTAAAATAATTTTTTTAATTAGTACTGTATATAACTTTAAGTATTTTAGTGGGTGGGTTGCCTTATAATTCGCTGAGTTTACGAGGAGCATGTGCAAGTTGGATCCCCCAACCAAGGCCCCAATGAACTACAATAACGAATATTTATGGAGAGTTGAATACCAAGTCTTTCTTTAACAATAACATTTTATAGTAATTCCCAGGAGGATGACAATATCAAAATTTGTAGTGCATTATAGACTTGTACCACGTGCCGGATACAAGACTCTTATTATACCTTAAAATTTTACTAACATTAACAGTAGCAGTTTTGACGCTATCAATTATTTACTTCACTGAATAGTTGTGAGCTGTCTTTTGAGAAATCCTATGTACGTTGTAGACATGAAAGAGTGAACCGATGATGCAATATAAAAAAAAAGAAAAGAGAGAGAATAGATTCCTTCCGCCGGCGGCGAAAACTATAGGTTTTCCACCACCATCATATTAGGCCCCATGTTACGTTAATTAGTAATCTGAACTATTCATCTTGTAGGACCCGTAGAGTAGTATTCTCATTCCGAAAATTAGCTTCACCGGACATCAATCGGTGTATCAAAATATTACATTTTGGTTTATAAATGGATGGTCATGAAAAGTTTAACTTGTCAGGATCAGACCGTCCATTTTATTAACTAAAATTCAACTTTTGATAGATCTCTGGATATCCAATCAAGCTATTTCTTTTACATGAATATACTACACTGTGGACCATACAAGATAAATGGTTCGGATTATAACAATAAAGGTACGGTTGGGTCCAAATGGGCGGTGATGGGTTTTTCACCGTTTCCACCGCCGGTGAAAAGAATTTATTCTCAAAAAAAGAAAATGATACATGATACTCGCAGCAACTTGGCCTATTGTTATGATATCTACAAATCTAAAGAAACCCTGCATCATATGAACAATCATAACATAATATTCTCTCTGTCCAAAAAATATAGTCTCTTATGAGAATTCATGTCATTTTTTTTAATATAATATATCTTATAATCCATAATGTTTTAAGTGATTTTAAAAAATTTGTATTTTAGATTTAATTGAGATCTATCAAACAAGATCCATATTGCAAATGAAATATATTACTGATTGAAAGATATAATCGATTTTCTATCCGGTTAGAATGGAACGAGGAACTACATTTTTTGGATAGAGAGAATATATGTCCAATGAGTGTTATTTCACGATTGTTATTCTAATAAAGATATTTTTCCTGTACCGAATAGTTACAGCAGAGAAGCCCAACCCAATTAATTATACGGATTTTTGGCCTAGTCTTACTTATTTTCATCACTTATTCTTTTTTTTTACTCAAAACTCAAATTTGAGTAAAACCCCTCAAAAATCCACTCCACTCCTTTACTCAAGCCTATATCAAATTGAGTTTTACTCAAATCAAGGGAGACTCAAATTTTGTAAGGCTATTTCTTCTCCGCAAATTTACAATCATGCTATTAATGAGGCTTTTACTCAAATTTTATGCTTGATTTTGGATTTGCCCATTGGATTGCTTCATAACAAATGAAGCTTTTACTCAAATTTGAATAAAAATACGAGTAAAGGTTGGAGATGCTCTTAGGTCCAATACTGGAAAAAAATATTAAAAAGTGAGACCCACGTCGACTTGGAACAATTGCGTGGGTATTTCTCTCAAACCCAACACAATTATTAATAAGTTAGCAGAATTAGTCAAACCCAGCAGCCCACGTGGGTCTCTCTCACGGTCATGCATGGCCCCAGCGTGGGTTTTTTGGGTATTTCTCTCGAACCCAACACAATTATTAATAAGTTAGAAGAAGGGAATTAATATTGATACTCAATTTTTCTCTATTGACACTCTATTTTTTTTGTCTTTATTAGGTAAAATTACCCTTGTACTTTATGAACAGAGACAAAAAAGGGAGTGCCAATAGAGAAAAGTGGAGTATTAATAACAATTCCCTAGCAGAATTAGTCAAACCCAGCAGTCCACGTGCTTTCATAAGATTTTAGAAATTTAGACACTTTCATAGGATTTTTGGGGTTTAAGCACTTTGATGAGCTAGCGGGGGCATCTAGGGATGACAATGGATCGGTTTGGTCTGGATTTTGATATTACCATACCCAAACCCAAATGATTTATCTATACCCAAATCCAAACCGATATCCGATGGGTATAATTTTTAGTAGACCATAACCAAACCATATGGATTTAAATTTTATCCGAACCGCACCAAGCCCGAGTAGAACTAATAACACTAAAAAACTTGATACGAAACTAACTAACACGAAAAAAAATCAAATAAAGACGAAAAAAAACAACTATTATTATTTATTTGGCCAAAATAGGCCGAGTCAAAGTCTTTTATCATCTACTCCGTATAATTATTCATAACAAAAACATACATCTCCACCTCCACCACGTAGCCTTTAACCGTCTGCTTCATTTTCTCCTCAAATTTTAACTCTCCCTTTCCAATTTCTAACTCGAGAGATCATGGCAAGTAGTGATTCTACTGAAGCCCCACTTATACGATCATCTTTGGTAGCCAATTTCAAGGCCAAACGCCACAACGCTGCTTCCAGAAGGGCAACCACCAAAAAAAATTACTATGTAGTACCGGCATTTAAGAAGTACACGGACCATATGAACGCGCAAATCAACCTGGCCTGTAAGAAATTCGAGGAGCTACAAAACTTGGGGAGCAGTGAAGAAGACTTTGACGAACTCCGAAAGGCCATCGCGAAGATGAAGTTGCAGATCCCTACGCAGGAGGACAAACCCAAATCCTCAATACGATCTTTGGTAGCGAAATTCAAGGCCAAATTTTGGGTCTTGAAAGACAAACAGCTGAAGTTGCAGATCCCTTCTTCTGAAATGATACCTACTGATCTCCTCCTCTTGGATTCTGCCTTGGAGAATTACATGGACCATATGAATGCAAAAATCAACCTGGCCAGTCAGAAATTCGAGGAGTTAAGAGGGAGTAGTGAAAGAGACTTTGACAAACTACGAAAGTTCATTGCGGCGCTGAAGTCGCGGATACCTTTGACCTCCAACGAAGACGACCACCACGGTGGAGTTCTTTCCCAAATGATCCGTAGTGATCTCCTCCTTTTGGATTCGACCTTTGCAGAGGCGAAGAAGTACATGGTTCAAATGAAAGTGCAAATCCACCAGGCCCATCAGAAATTCGAGGAGCTACAAAAATTAGGGAGCAATCGGACGGACTTGGAGGAACTCCGAAAGGTCATTGCGAAGTTGAAATTCCAGATCCCTTCACAGATGAAAATTCGTTCTGCCGATTCCAACCCACGTCGTAATCCGTGGCCCAATGTAAACAAAGCCGCGGATGGAATGACGCATTTCTTTTACGAGGAGACAAGGGTTGCGCATACTGGTGGTTTTGATAGCCTGTTGGAAGCTTTCCGCAACCTCCCCGAGCCATTACAGCATTGTTTGTTATGTTTCTTTAAGTTTCCACCAGAGGCAACTGTAAAGAGAATGACGATGATTTACCTGTGGCTAAGCCAGGGATATACTTTTCGGCATCTGCAGGGTAGAGAAGAGAAAGAAGAACCTCCACGAGAAGAGGATGCTGGCAATGAGATCTTTTATGAGCTTATAGAGAAGGGCTTCATCGAGCCTATCTACCAAAATTGCTCCTTGGTGCCAAACAGCTGCAAGATGAGCCGTTTTGTTCGTTCTTCTTTATACAAAGAAGCTGAAGATAGTGGATTTACTTCAAATGGTACTATTGATCTGCCTCATAAATTTGTTTGTGGTGATCGACTTGGGCACTCATGTCTGGTCAATGTTGGTGAGGCCATTATTAATTGCGAGCCTCAAATATTTGAAAATATGAAGCATATCCAAAGTCTTTATCTTGGAAGATGGCAGAGCTCAGCTACGCACCACATTGAATTAGCAGACACAAAAATTCTCCTTGGATTGAATAAGGTGACTGGCTTAAAGTTTCTTAGCCTTCGAGGAATTTCCTTGATTACGAAGCTTCCCAAGTTCATTGCAGAACTCAATGATTTGAAGATCTTAGATCTTCAAGCTTGTCATAATCTTGAGGAGATTCCTGACAATATTGGTTTTCTCAAGAATTTGACACACTTGAATATGTCCGAGTGTTACTTTTTAGAACACATGCCCAAGAGTCTTGCTCAACTATCAAACCTGGAAGTCCTCAAGGGATTCTTCATTGGAGAGTTCAAGAACAAACAAACATGCACTCTTAAAGATTTGTCAAGACTGCCGAAGTTGAGAAAACTTAAGATCTACACAAGTGTGAAAAACTTTCCTGATGTGTCGGAAGTTGAGACTTTAGGAAAATTTGAAGGTCTGCAAAAATTGACAATATCATGGGGAGGATGCTCTTTACAAGGTGAAACCAACAATAAAATTGAAGAAGACTACACTACTACTGAACAAACAAGAAGAAAACTACCAGCATATCGTCAAGCCATCGCAGCGGCATATCTCTATCCTGCAGAAGCCGAAGGTCCTCTCACCTTTCCTCCCAAACTGCAGAAACTAGACCTTCAGTGTTTCCCGACAACGACTCTACCCCATTGGCTGAAGCCTGCCAAACTAAAGGTACTAAAGAAACTCTACATTACAGGAGGGCAATTACTTGATCTAGGCCAATATCGGAAACGTCAAGCAGAGCAGTGGAACGTGGAGATATTGCGTTTGAAGTACTTGGGCGAATTAGAGTTGGACTGGATAGAACTGAGGATATTATTTCCCAAGTTAATTAACTTGCATCAAGTGGAATGCCCCAAGTTTACTAGCTTCCAGTGTGATGAGAATGGCATGTGGCCGAACAAGGAGGTCACTGATACTCACGTGCAGCTGCAGAAAGACCTCAGAACCAGTGGCTTGATAGGTTCAAGCTCTATGTCAGGCTCTGGTCCAACCTTAGTACAGGATGAGTCCAACATATGTCCAATAGATGAGAAACAGCATTAGTTAGTTAAGTTTAGGGCAAGCTTAGCCTGAGTCACATAGCGTGTGTGCACCTGCATGAGCGGGGTCGTGCCGTTATGAGATTAAAGATAAAAAACATATATATACTAAAAAACAGAACTACTTCATGTCTTCTTTTATTTTCCTTTTTTAGACCAATGACTGATTGATAGGTCCATAAACGTTGGTCGATGCCTCTTGTGTTTGTAGTGGGAAAATGTTGAAATTTTGAACTTTCGAAGCTCTCCTAGCAGGAAGCAATGAAACAAGATCAGAAACCTTTTCTTTAGGGCACAAGTGCCTGTTGATGGACCTTGTTCAAATTGGATCGGGGTGTTTTGAACCCGACCCAACCGTCCACATAATTTGATCTGAATCCGGCGAAAAGTGAACACTTTTTGTATGAGAATTTTAGATCTGGATAGCCTGTTTCTAGCTCCAGCTGCCAGCGAAATTTTCCTTTCATAAGAGGTACGTAGAAGTTGGAATGAAAGAGTGAAGGCATTGACTTCATTGAAGTATGAACATGCATTATGCCCATCTGGTGTCTATGTTATGTTTGAAATTTCTATAGTCTATAGAGAACAGTTTGTACCTGCTGGGAATACCAAATGTTCCTAATTTCTACAGATCATATAGTTTATGTCATAGCAGTTCTCCTAAAGATAGGATTAGACTTTATTACTATCGTAATCTAAGTTGATATAAAAAAGGTTGGGAAAAAAATAGGCACCAAATTGCCACAAGAATAAATCACGAAGGGAATAAAAAAACTGCAGCGAATAGAACCCGAAATGCGCAAACAACAAGCAAACGAGACATGAGCAATTTTTACATGGTTCCCTAAAAAATCTGAGGTACGTCCACAACCAAAGTCCGATTCCACTAATAACAAAGTTCATACAAATGAGTTTATAAGAGATACAAAGATCTGACTAACACCCTAAAATGTTTCTAACAAATTACCATGGCAACAAGCGGAAAACCTCACCAAAATAGATGAACAAAACCCTCCAAACTACTGCAAAATTGCAAATGGAAGGCCCAAAAATAGAGTGAAACAAAAGCGCCAAAGTTGACGTTCAAGCTGTTGAAGAATGGACCAATGATGGCTGCACTAGACTTTTGCTCTTTCCACGTTGAAAACCAACAGAGGAGCACCACACGTTTTTTTTTTCTCGAGAGTTCTGGCCCCGTTTGGTTGGGTTTTTTTAAAAAGTGTTTTGGGCTAAAAAGCCCAAAAATTGTGTTTGGTTCATTGTTCAAAAATAAAGCTTTGAGATCTGGGATAATTTCTCAGCTCCACTTGCCCGTTCTTTTTCTCTTTTACAGCAGGGGCTGAGATTCTCTGCCCCCAATTGTTGTCCCCGACTCCCCATCCTCTACCCCCATTTTCTAAGACTGACACTTGTCCAATTACAAAACCTCAACCCCAATCTGCAAAATTCACCTCTCTTCTCTGGTCTCTACCTCCCTGCGCGGCAGCGCTATTGCCAGAATACCTTCATTGTCACCGAGATCGAATTACAAGAGATCAATGTGTCAGCCATGAAAATTTGAAAATGTTAAATATTACTGTACGTAATTTGTTCTTCGTCAGCTCTCCCAATCAAATTGGATCTTGAAAAATTAAATTCATTTTTGGTTATGGCCGAAATTTCTACATGAGAGTATATGCATACATCTATGGATTCATTATTCTTGTGATAATCTCCTGGAATCCGACGACGGAGTAGGAAAACGGAGGCTGTGAAAATACGATTTATAGCTTCCAAGAGAAGCCAATAAGGCTGTGCAAATCATGTGCTTCCAAAATGTGTAGGAAACTCTACCACAAAATAATTCCTTTTGGGCTAAAACAAATTATTGGACTAACACAAAATTAGTTTTTATGTATTGGTGTTATTTTGTAGTATTTCTTTGGAGTTAGTATAAATTCAAAAAACAGATTTAACTATTTTTTTAGTTTAAAAAAGTGATGTGACAATTTTTGGTTATCCAAGTTTGAAAAAGTGATGTGGGTCCATTGTTTATTAATACGGTCAAAATACACCAATTTGAGACTTGACATTGCTAACTTTAGTAACCTCTAAATAGATAATTAAAAATTGATGTGGTAATTTTTAGTTATCCAATTTTGGTTAAGTTATTAAATATGTTACTCCGTAACAAATATTGAGTGTTTGGAAGAAAATTACGGAATGAATTATCAAAGAATTTATTCTCAGAACTGAACAACAAAGACTATTTGAGAATCTCCTTGGAGTTTGCATTGTCATTTTGTCTACAGACGGAAAGGGTCAATTAAACCCCGCATTTTCATGAAATTGTGAAATTATAAAAAAATTAGTCATAAATACAATAAAATACACTAGTTTCAATCTAGAGGAAGGTTGTCAGAAAAATAATTTTTAAAAGGGGTCCTTTCACTTTTTGAGAAGTTTAGGCATAGAGGAATTGACGAAACAGAGGAAGTCAGGGCAAGAAATCCCAAAGTACTGGTGTACTTTGCCTGAAATCCTGAGTCCCACGGGTGGAGAAAGCAAAGAAATTTTATCAAGGCATGAAGTTGGTGACACCTGTCTCCCTAGGACTTCATTAAATTACGGTTCTTCCATAATTGCACTAGTTGGTTTTCCAAGTTTATATAATATTACATTTAGACCCCAACCTCTTTATATCTACTTTATAAAATATCCGTGCGTTGTAATTTGGTATCAAAGCCAAGTTCTCATCTTGGCATGTATAATATTTATGAACATTAGGTATACTGAAGAAACAAAATCTGATAATTTAAATACTGGTGCATCTTTTCAAGTGATTATCGAACAAAATAACACTATAATAAGACACTATTAAAAGAACTTATCGAAAAAGTAAAAAACAATCAATTAGAAATAATAAACGAGGTTAGACACACTAAAGAACCACCAATAGCTACAATAGAAACTACGTTTGCACCTTTAGACACATATCCTTACCCCTATAAAGGCAATACTATTGAAAATTCTTTTGAACTACGTACCATCACTAGATAAAAATGGAGCTAAGTAATTATAGTATAGAGCAACTAGAAAAAATGATAGAAACTGAAAATGATAGTGAGGTAAGATATAAGATAATGTTAGAAATAGCAGAAAAATTAGATAAAATGGATGATACAGAAATAGTAGAAATTAATAGTAGTAGGATTGAGATAGAAGAAGACATATATAAGCAATTAGGACTGATAAGATTGGGAGAAATGGAACACATTCCCTTTGAAGACCTAGAGAAAGCAGAAAATGAAAACAATAACAAAATTCTAGAAATTAAACGATAATAAAAATGAAACTAATAATATGACAGACGTAGAAATGAGTCTAGTAACATATGAGGGAACGGGAGAGATCAGTTCAAGCTCAAATATTGATCCCAGAAATTTTAGTAGAGCATGAATGGAAAATTCACCAAGAGATTATGATAATAGACGACGATCGGGACACTATAGTTTTCTCTACAGAGGAAACCAGTATACTAGCTAGGGCTACACACTTGGTACTGGAAATTATGGCCAGTTTATACCCCAACAAGAAGTATTCTTAAGAAATGTTCCACTAAAACCCATAAGTAATACTGGGTATGTACTAGATATAGATTGTTCAACAAATGCTACAGAAGTATTAAATCAATGGAAGAGAGGCATGCATGCATCATGTCTTGAACGTCATACATAGCAGTAGTTGGACAACAAAGAGTTTCTTGAACTACGTAGAGCATAGTACGTCTAGCTGGAACCGTAGCAGCTATGACAACCTGAAAGAAGATGATATAACCGCTTTAGAAACTAGCCGGTAATACACCAGAGCAAGCATTAGATAAATTCGTGAAATATGTAGAAGAAGAATTCTTAGGACAAGAATTCTACGAAGATAGGTAAAATAGAACCTGGACCAGAAAATTGAATAGCATAGAAATATGCAATATGGAATATGTAGAAAATTACATATGTGAATTTTCTTACTACTACTATAAATTAGGCAGTAATAAAAATAATTTGATCTTATTTTTCAATAAGCTACCATATCCTAAAAATGCTAATATTGAAGAAAAATATGAAAAATGGTTAAAGGAATTAGGAGGAGTGAGAAGAGATTCCCTAGGAAATAGGATTAGATATTTAAGGGAATGGGTAGACCAAGAATGCATGAAAATCAAACAACGAAAGAAAATGAAAAAAAATAATATTTGCATTGCTGGCAATCTTCAAATTCTTGGGGATGCTCTAATAGTAATAGAAAATCTTATAAAAAGAAAAGCTTTAATAAACAACGAGGTGAAAAATATAAGAAAAAATATTTCAAAAAATCTTCTAAACCTAATAACAAGAAAAGGAGATTTTTTCGAAAAAACAATTATTGTCCTGAAGGGAAAAAGACTTGCAAATGCTGGGCATGTGGAGAGATAGGACATTTTGCTAATTACTGTAAAAATAAAAAGAATAATAAATTAATAGAAGCTCTAGGAAGCCTAGACTATGTAGAATTGGAAGAAGAAGAGGCTTTGGAATTAGCCTTAGATAATAATAAAGCTATTGTAGAATTAATTGAAGAAGAAATAGAAGTAGAAGATGAGATTTTCAGTGAAACCGATGACGATGAAGAATATAATTTCATGACGACAAATGAAATAAGTGTAGGAGATCTAAGAGGAGAACAATTTGTCATAGAAAATAACCCAGAAAAGGAAATAGTGAAAGATTGGATTTTACCAGAAATTCATAAAGAGGAAATATATAAAAAATCAATCTTTCAATTAAAAAGTAAATATGTATGCGAGAGAATGGAGGGAGATGTCGAGATAAAAGAATGTGAGAATGACGTAGGTGAAATAAACCTAATCAATTATGAAAATATACTAAAACATAATAGAGATAATAAATATAAATATATTCATGTAGGAAGTGTGCAAATACAAATAACACCATTATTTGACAAAGGTCAGGATATTGACGTGTATGCGTTCCTATGTGATATTAGGCAGAGAAATTTTGGAAAATCCATAGTAAGTGGAATAAAAAACAATCTATGTGGAGGCCCAATAGGCTTTAATTGCAGACCCGGATATTATGTTAGCCTAAAAGACGGGTTTTAAAATAGGTTTTTAACGTTAAAACTAAAAACCGTAGGGCTAGAAATGCATGAGACAAGCTTTCCCTTACAAATATTTTAGAAAATAATATATAAGTTAGACAATACCATAGATCCTATAATGCAACATAGGTTAATCGAGGCAGATAAGTTTGAACCTATAAATGGCATACAAATAGATAGAATAATGCCTAAGAGAATAGACCCTAGCGAAATAAAATTAGATAATCGATGGATAGATAGTTTTAATAATCCGAAAAAAGTTACAAAAAAACAAAGTACAATACAAATAGATAATGAGGGAAATATAAAAATAATTACTCCACACTTTGATGAAGAAAACCTAGAAGAAAACCTAATAGCATGGTCTAAAGGGGAAAAAGAACAAGCGCAAAGAGAATATAAAGCCTATGCCAATAGGTATAATAAAAAAGAAACTAATAAAATGTCAATAGGTTACACTAATGTGAATAGTACATACATTCCTATAACAATCAATATCAAAGGATTTAATAAGTATGATTTATGTGCATACTTAGATAGTGGATGTTCAGTTTGCTTTGGAAACAAAAAGTTATTCCCTGAATATATGTGGAAGAAACAGGTTCATCCGTTGATAGTTAGAATAGCAAATAATAGTACGTACTATGAGCCATTATGAAGCAATAGAAGACTTAAAAATAGAAATAAATGGAGTATGACAGACGCTAGTAATACGCACTGGAGTGCAGTATTAAAAATAAAAGATAATAATCAATTATGCAGATATTGCAGTGGGAGCTTTAATCAAGCAGAATGCAATTATCCCACAATAGAAAAAAGAATTGTTGGCTATCATTAGAGGCATAGAAAAATTCTTAATATTTTTAGCGCCAAAACCTTTCTTAATAAGAACATATTGTAAAGGCCTACTAGGTTTCGTAAATAAGAATTTATCCAATATGCAGGCACAAGGCAGACTCTTGCGATGACAGCTATGGTTAAAACAATTCACTTTCACTGTTGAACATATTAGTGGACATAAAAATAGTTTAGCAGATAGTCTAACACGAGAATTGACAGATGTCAAGGACGAGATTCACTCGACCAGAGAAGGATACACTCCTGGTACAAACGCCTCCAGAGAAGGAAACTCTCTTGGAGAACGCACAACACATGCTGAACTTGGTTACTCAAGATAGCTTCGAAGTGGTCAGGCAACTACAAGCAGCTGGAAAGAGCCGTTCATCGAATGCGCTCATTAAGTCCACCTACTTAGCAAGTTTATAGAAGGAAAGTCATATTTAAATTGGTATTTTGAGTTTGTTAGCAATAAGAGTCAGCATTGGCATTGGAATCCAAGAGCATATTATAAAGACAGAATGTGTGAAGTCTCCGTAGACCCCAACACAGTCACCAGCAGGATGGATGATCTTGTTCAAGTATGGAAATTAGGAATGGTTGGAACCCTAGAAGCATCTCTTTGCCCAGAAACTTTTATGTTTACTCAGTTCTTAAAATTTCAGTAATCAGTAATCAGAAAGCTCTACGATCAACCTGGAAAGGATATAGCACCAATCCACATCACACTTGCAGTCTCCGACTCCTACAATGGACATCTCAAGGCCCCTCATTTCTTAATCGTCATTAACGAAAGTTACAATTTTATTTCCTACAAGTGTGATTGGTTCAAGGATAGGCTTTCACCAGATATCTTAACAGATCCAGCTGAAGTGAGGGCAAGATGATTTTTCCTAATCATTCAAGAAGCCACTTTTTTTTTTTTAAAATGTCAAATATATTAAAGACTAAGACATATCCTTAACCAAAACGGAATGAAGACCGGGCGGAATACAACCCGAGGGGAAAACAACTTTCTTGTTCCTACAATTAGAGGCTATCCAATGTGCCGCTTTGTTACTATCTCTTCTACACCATTTAAAAGACCAATTCTTATCCCGAGCCCAAGATCTAATGTCTTCCACAATTGCTGCTATACCCCAAGGACAGTCCAGTTTTGCATTACTCACGAAATTGATCAGACTTTGGTTATCAGATTCAAAGATTACTTCATTAAGATCTCCATCTTTGGCCATTGCACAAGCAATACGGAGAGCCCATGCCTCTATAGCGAGAGCCGACGCAACCTTCACACTTCCACAACGCCACCATTGAGCTGATCCACCACAATCTCTAGCAATAACGCCAAAGGTAGCCAAGCTGCGGGAGGATATGAACGCTCCATCCGTATTAATTTTGATAAAAGAAGAGGGTGGAGGAACCCACTTCATCACGCCAGCAGGCCTTGGAGGGACGCTGCTTTGCTTGGAACAAACAGCAAGGAGATAGTCCTTGCTTGCACGAAGAGCTTGGTCGATAACATCTTTCGGGTTGAGGGGTCGACTGTTGAAAACAAAGTTGTTACGAGCTTTCCAAATCGCCTAGCACAATTGGAAAATTTCGCCCACTACTTCTCGACTGGTTTCCTTTGCAAGATTGCCACAAATCATATCTTCCACCCATTTATCGACTGCCACCACTTTTGGATGAAAAACCCAAAATGCTTTATCACTTCCAAACCAAACAGCCCTAGTCCAAGGGCAGTGAAATAAGAGGTGCTCCATTGACTCGCTAGAGGATTCACAAATAGGACAGAGGGAACTGGAGCCACATTTCCTTTTTACCAAATTAGCCCGACAAGCGGTCCAGTTTCGAATGACTTTCCACATGAACATACGAACTTTAGGCATGGTAGGGATACTCCAAAACTTTTTCCACATACAACTTGATGGGGCGTATGAGCAAGAAGGTTTTACAGGTTTTAATCTCGACATAAATGTTACCTGGTGCATATAACCCGACTTGACTGTGTATCTACCAGAGTTGGTACCTTTCCAAATCAGCTTGTCCGTATGGCCCGATAGACTGATAGGAATTTTGCTCACTGCTTGAATTTGATCTTCCGGTAGACAATGCTTTAACTTCTCTTTATTCTAGCTCCTTGTGGTATGATCAATGAAGTTTGAAACGGTCAATGAATCACACTGGGTGTTAGGGAGCGCTGAAAGTTTTCCACCAGGGATTTCGGGAACCCACTTGTCTGCCCAGAAACAAATGATCTCGCCATTACCCACATTCCATTGGGTACCTACTTGAATCAATTTCCTTCCTTCCAACATGCTTGGCCATAGCCATGAAGGCTTAGATCCTCGAACAACTTCCATCCATGATTTGTTTGGAAAATATAAACCTTTTAGCACCCTGACCCAAAGAGAATTAGGAGAGTTGATCAAACGCCAAAATTGTTTAGCCAATAATGCTATATTGAAAGCCTCAAAATCTTTGAAACCCAAGCCACCCATGGATTTTGGGTCCGTTAGCTTATGCCAAGCACCCCAATGGATCTTCTCACCAACATCTGACTTACCCCACCAAAACTTGCTAATTACTGAATTCAAGCATGCGCATATAGAAAGAGGGAGCTTAAAACACATCAAAGTATACATAGGAATTGGTTGGAGGACTGACTTTATAAGGATTTCCTTGCTCGCATGATTCAGATGCTT
>JAXBDA010000583.1:0-78655 GCA_036023075.1 Gaultheria prostrata | reverse complement strand
GGGGGGGTGGGGGGAACTAGCCAAGAAAATTCACATCCACCAAATTTCACACCACAAGGAGTGATATATGGCGATCAAAGTGGAAAACTCATAGTGTGCGATCAAGATGCAAAACTCAAGCAACAAGTTGACGCAAATTGTGTTTCGTAGTTCAATCACGCAACTTTTGCAGCCTTAGGGATGGGTGCAAGTGCCTAACCCACCTCTATCGCTTCGTTGTCTTTCCAACAACTTCATGACATGATAACGAATACAATCAGAGGACAATATGGTGGGCCCTCACAAAGTAGCTTTATGTACTCAAAGCCTTACACAAAGCGCACTGATTGCTTTAGGATGCCTATTGGTTACTAGCTGCCTAAGTTTCAACAGTTTGACGGGAAGGAACCCAAAGCAACATGTTGCCCACTTCGACGAAACATGCAACAACGCTGGGACAGAAGGGGATCTACTCGTCAAACAATTTGTTTGTTCTTTTAAGGGAAATGCTTTCGAATGGTACACAGACTTAGAGCCAGTGTCGATAGACTTTTGGGAGCAAATGGAGTGCGAATTCCTTAACCGCTTCTATAGCACTTGACTCACAGTAAGCATGATGTAGCTAACCAACACTAAGCAATGAAAAGATGAACCTGTGGTCAACCACGTCAACCGTTGGCGTGCAGTAAGCCTAGACTGCAAAGATCGACTCTCCAAACTCTCTGCCATCGAGATGTGCATGAATGGTAAACATTGGGGACTCCTTTACTTTCTTTAAGGGATAAAGCCTCGAACCTTTGAAAAATTGGCAACACGCACACATCACATGGAAATCAGCATAGCCAACCACGGTGGAAAAATCCCCCTATTTTGGAGAAGCCAAGTGACAAGAAAGATGTGAAGAAAGGAGATAAATTCTCCAAAGGCACCACCAAGGACGCAATGATGGTAACCACAGCCCCAGTGAAGATCACGACAAAGGACAAGAAAAGGAAAGTTAAAATTGAATTCCGCCCTGTGGAGAAGGACAAATGTCCAACTCTAAAGGAATTGCAAGAAAAGAAATACCCGTTTCCCGACTCTGACGTGTCAGGCATGCAAGAAGACTTGCTTGAAAATAGGACTGCAAATGAGCCGAGCGGAGCAGCTCGCGGCTCGGCTCGGCTCGGCTCGTTTACTAATCGAGCCGAGCTCGAGCTCGAGTTTTGTGCTCATTTACTAAACGAGCCAAGCTCAGCTCAGTTCGGCTTGCGAAAGCTCGGCTCGTTTAAAGACGCTTGTTAAGTAAATTACTCTGGCTCGACTCGATAAGGGCTCGGCTCGTTTACTACCAAGCCGAGCTCGAGCTCGAGTTCGAGTTTTGGGCTCGTTTGCAGCCCTACTTGAAAAGAAGGTCATTCAACTTCCTAAATGCAAACGTCCCGAGGAAATAGGTCGTGTGAATGATCCAAAGTATTGTCACTACCATAGGATCGTAAGCCACCCAACTGAGAAATGTTTCGTGTTAAAGGAACTACTCATGGATCTAGCCAGCAAGAACAAGATCCTTCTAGACCTCGACGAAGCTGTCGAGTCCAATCATACCACCATTGTTGTGCGATCACAAGGTTCTCTAAATTCTGGTTCTAAAGCAAAGGAAGAACGTGTAACAACACTGACAGTAGGCGCAATTGCTAAAACCATACAATTTGGCTCACTTGAACCTGTGATCCATGAATTCCAAAGCTAAGGCGTATCCATTTTTCCTTGCATAGACAGAAATCCAAGCAGAAAATCTGATGAAGGATGGATCCTTATGACATGAAAAAAGTCGCAGAGGAACAAGCCCGAAGCTAATCTAATTCATTGTAGAAAAGGCCAAGGAAAGAAGAACCGTCACCAATACGTCAAGAGGAAAGAAGGAAAAAGATGAAGGCTAAGAAAGAGGTGGTAGAAGTTCACGAGCCTGCCGAATGGAATCCTCTTACATCAATCACTCTACGAGGTTTCTTCCCAAAGGGCTATTTCAACGATGACAAAGTCGAAGTTGTCTACATGGTTTTAACAAGTGCAGTAATTGAAGAGGACGTGGGACAAGTCCACGTGGTGAAAGCAACAATGAATAAAGAAGAGGATGACCTTACAACTTTGAAGGAAACGCCTCCATGGTTTAGTCTTCGTGAAGCATCACAACTCCCTCAGTCAGCTAGGTTTTACAAGACCCTGCGGAGTACGAGACTATTATCAATGAAGTTGGTAATAGTACAGAGGACTCCCCCACTTGTGTTTCTTATTGTGCAGCTTCCACTTTCACTGATGAAGACTTGCAATTAGGTTCGAAACCGCACAATCAATTGTTGTTTGTATCGGGCTACATCAAGGAACAAAAGGTGGTTCGTATTCTTATTGATGGAGGCTCTGCGGTAAACATCATGCCAAAGTTCACAATGAAGAAATTAGGAATCCCTATCGATGAGTCGGCCTGTAGTCGTTTAGTCATTCAAAGCTTCAACTAAGGACGACAAAGTGCAATTGGAATGATTCGCCTGAACCTCACCATCAATGAACTCATGGCAAGTATGCTATTTCATGTCATTGATGCAAAGACCTCCTACAATCTGCTACTTGGGAGACCTGGGGTCCATGTAAATGTAGTAGTTCCGTCCACACTCCATCAATGCTTCAAATTCTATCAAGACAGAATAATAACCGTAGTAGCAGACAAAAAGCCGTTCACCAAAGCTGATTCCCATTTCGCAGATGCAAATTTTTACATGGAGTCTGATGTTGTTCCCAAAGTCATCCCGGTTAAAATTTCTTCCATGGGGCAAGGGAATTTGAAGAAAGATAAGCAAACCACAGCACCGCATTCGTAAGAAAATGTAAGCACATCCGAAAAACCATAGAAACTTAACCCACCACACGAAGAATCTTCTTTTTATAGAGTGCAAATTGAGGAAAAGTGCTTTAGGCACATCCCAAAATCTCGACGAAAAGAAGGGCAATCACCATTCAAAGAGGTCATCACCGCTATTGAAGATCAAGTAAAATGTCCTCAAGCTTTGAGTAACGAAGATCTTCAAGTACTAAAGGGAGACCTAACAATGCCTCTTCCGACCATGTGGCAGCCTAGCTCAACCAAGCCCCTATTGAAAGGGTTTGTCAAGTCTACACGAAGTTCTCTTCAGCATGGCTATCTCTCTGAAAAGAGAACTAACGGTTTTGATCCAAAAGCTTACAAGCTCTTGACTAACTCGGGTTATGACTTCAACAATGTAAATACCTAGATTTTAACTAATTTTTTTTAAATTTAATTGGGTATTTTACGAAATTACATTTTAGAGTTAGAGTGTGGGTCAATGTGAAATTTAGCTTGATCTGGGTCTTAATTGAAACACTTTCGAACTTGGAGGGGTGTGAGTTTGTGTAGTGGCACTATACAAGGGAAGAGTTAGAGGCAAATCTCATTTTTTCCCCTCTCCCTCAAACTCATGTCTCTCTTTATTATTTCTCAAACTCACGACTCTCTCTCTCTCTCTCTCTCTCTCATCTCTTCTCATAAAATTTCTCACATACACTTGGATCTAACACAAACCTGCTTCAAATCATACCGCAGCATTCAAGCTCAGAAATTTCGTGTAAAAGAAGCTAGAACTTGGTGAAATTCGGTTTTGGAGAGCTAAGGTTTTGCTTGGAGTTGTTGGAAGCCAAATTGTTTGAGGTAGGGACTTCTCTCTCCTCTTTCTATGTGTATTTGGTTGATTGAGTGCAATATTGTTGTTCAATCTTGCTCCTCTTTGATTTTTTGAAGAAAACCATCCTGTTCTATGTTTTTGGTTTGAAATCCATGGAAGTTCTTGAAGTCTGTGGTTAGATTTCTCGTTTGATCAAAGATTATCCATCCTACACGTGTATTTTGGTCACTTGTTGCACAAATTTCAAATTTGGAGTCCATTGTTGAGTTGGAAGGAGCTTTGAAAAATTTGCTAGAATGGTTGGGTATGGATACCTAGAAGTAGGGCACGGGTCGGGTTTGGTGCCGACCCGAACTAGTCGGGTTGGAAATTTATGGGCCCGACACCGACCGATGGGTGTAGAAAAACTGCCCGAACAAGCTCTTCGGTTTGGCGGATTGGATCGGTCGGGTCCGTCGGGTTTCAATTTAAAAAAAAAAAAACAGATCTGAGACAAATGGCAGATGAACGGTGAACGACGACAACTTTGGGTAGGTTATGGCGAACATAAAAAATCTCAAATCAGAGATAGAAACAACCTCTACGATTTTGGGTAGCTTATGGTGAACGACGATGAACGGTGAACGGCTTTTGAACGACGACGAACGGCGAACGAGCCAGAGATCTGATATTTTTTTTCGTGTTCATATACGTATGAGAGAGAGAGAGAGAGAGAGAGAGAGAGAAGAGACAGATGGGATTTTACAAAAGTGGGTTTTGAATGGATGTTTTGTATTACTGTGGTCTGCAGGTCAAACAACTCAAACCCACTCCAGTAATAAATACGTATAAGAAATGAGGGAGTTGGGATTTGATTCTTTTGAATCATTGATGGGACAACACAACACAACTTTAATTTTAATTTACTCCACCTCCTGCATTGGGAACGAAAAATGGAGAGGAAAAGTTCTCCACGCGTACAAAGTTTAGTATTTTTTAGTATTTTTTTTAAATAATGAGCACTGTTCCAAACGTACAAAGTCGTATATGATTGACTTTTACTCTTCCTAACCAAACGGTACCTATAGGAGTAAGCATATCGGGTTCACCGGGTTGTGAACTACCCAATCCGACCCTAATCCGAAACCCGACAAAAAAACATTATCTGGACCCGTGAACCGCCCGATTAGTATGATTGAACCGCCCGATGGCCTTCGGGTTGGTCGGGTCGGGTCGGATTGGTTGGGTTTTGCGGGTCAATGCTCAGCCCTACCCAAAAGGTCTATCCCTTTTTTGGAAAAGCTGGGTATTGATACCCCAGTTTCCAGGTAATGATACATAGAGGTTCTGTCCTTTTGTTTGAAATTTTGCCGAGAGCTGGGTATTGATACCCAAATTTCCTGGTATTGATATCCAAAGGCTTAAAACTCTAAAACGTCCTTCCACGGTCTCCGATTGGATTATTTGAATATACCATTGAGTTATCTCGTAACTTTGTTTAAAGATTGTTTGGCTCTCGATTTGAATTATGGAACTCACTATCGAGAATGTATGTTGTTTAGTGTTAGTTAAATGACAAGATTTGATGAAATAGATGAAGATACTTGTGATCACCTATGTAAACTTAATACATGATAACACGGAGGAATGGGTCTTTGTTAGGGATTTGATTTTGATGATGATGTTTTTTGTTAGAATGAATTTCAATTATGTTGATAAAAATATTAACGTCAATTTGATTATTTTTAGAGATAAAAATAATTAAGTTCAATTTAATTTTTATTGGGCATATTTGCTTAAATGGAGTATTTGTTGGGCTAAATGTTTTATTGGTTTTGCTGGGCTTATACTCGTTGAAACAGAATTGATGAAAGTTGTAGTACTTAGGTGGGTTCCCACGGAAGTTCCCAGTGCTTGAATTGGTGAAAGCTATAGTACTTAGGCGAGTACCCAGGTGGGATCCCAGTCGGGTTCCCAGGGAAGTTCCCAGTGCTCTGTTTTTTTACTTAAGCTTTTTAAAGCTACACTTTGTTTCGCTCAACTCTCTCTCTCATGTTTAATTTTGGGACCAAGAAATTTCCTATAGATTTTTATCATTCAAATTGTGTCAAATATATTATTATTCTTGTATTTATTATTTGCGGCTCACAATTTGAATTTTGCAGGCTCAATTTTAAATAGTCATATTCTTTTTCTTGAAATCTGAAAAAGGGAGATTTGTTCTTTTGAGAGAATTGCAATTACTGCAAATTCTCGTTGGGCTATTTGAAATATGAGAGCATATATTTTTGCCTCAATATTTGTGTGCATATATTGTCTTTAAGGAAACATGAACCGAAAATGAGGAAACATGTTTCTGCTCTGTTTTGGTCCGTTGAGCCGAAAGAAGTTTTGGAACGTTGGAAGCCTTTTGGATTCACTCTTGGCTATTTAAAGACAATTCTTCATCAGAGAAAATATGAAGCTTCAAGAGATTCAATCGTGAAAATATACAAAGAGAATACAAGTCTGAAATTCACTGTAGATTATCTTTTCCAGACTTGAGAGAGTTCTTCATTGTAGATTTCTATACTCTCCGTGTGTAAGCCTACACTTGTAAATTCACCCTTACTTAGAGGGATTGAATCACACCACATAAACCCACCTTGTGAGAGAGGGAACCCAATCCACTGTGTTGTTACTGAGGATTCTGTTCCATTATTTACTGGGTAGAATTTGGTTGTGAGTTTTGTTAACTGGTCTGCGTGTACTAGTATTGAACTGGTCAGCGTGTACCGGTGGTGTGAGTTTTGTGAACTGGTCTGCGTGTACTAGTATTGAACTGGTCAGCGTGTACCGGTGGTGTGAGTTTTGTGAACTGGTCTGCATGTACCAGAGGAGTTGTTGTAAAGGAGTGCTGGCTCCTGTGAAATCCAACCCAGGTGTAAGTACTGAGAACATAGTGGATACCGGTGAGTGTTCATGAAGAACATCACTGAAGAGTGGACTAAGCATTTAGCCGAACCACTATAAAAATCCTCTGTCTCATCTCTTATTTATTTTCAGTACTTTATTATTTTAATTATCTATTTGATTTGCTAGTCCATTTGCTTGCAAAGAAAATTTGTGTATCACAGGATTCAAACCTATTCACCCCCCTCTAGGTTGTTTTATCAGTCTTGAAACCATGTCTTTAAGTTTAATGAACTACGTCTTGACAGATACCATAGAGACGTGATGTCACATTCTAAGAACTTATATCGTGTTATTTTCGTGGCAAGTGGGTCAGTGGGTGTGAGACTTAACGGTCTCCTTATTGATTGGGTGATATACGGTGATGTTATAAGAGGGATACACACAAATCATTGGGATTTTAAGGGTCGATGTGTGACAAATTCTTGTCAGGGCTTAAGAATTGATAGTGTATGAATATTTGGAAAGATTGGGTCACGTTATGCAAACGTTGGTTTATATGGATAACGGGACCGCCACTGGGTGTGTCGCCGGGAATGATTTATAGTAATAACGGGACCGCCACTAGGTGTGTCGCCGGGAATGATTTATAGTAATAACGGGACCGCCACTAGGTGTGTCGCCGGGAATGATTTATTGTAATAACGGGACCGCCATTAAGCGTGTTACCGAGAATAATTTATTGTGATAACGGGACCGCCATTAGGTGTGTTGTCAGGAATGAATTATGTTAACAACTGGACCACCATTAAGTGAGTTTGCCAGGAATGATTTACGTGGTAAGGATGAAAGTATAGTAAATCGAAAAAGTTGTGCATGTAATTATAGTGATTAATAGAGGACATTCTAAATATATGGTTCTTGGCAAATGGGAGTTTTAAGATCACTTGGGTACTTAAATTCTATTTAAAATTCTTGAGTTAATTTTCCTTGATTTATCACCTGCATGTGTCATGTCTTGTCCTTGTGCTTATTTCATTCGAAATGCATTTAGTGATAGTAGATGAGATTTTCCTACTAGGCTAGTGTAGCTCACCTTATCATTTTTAGGTACACATCAAGGAACATGAGATGGAATGCTTGAGTGAGTTGTGTAGACACCCCGATTTTGGACCCGGGATGTGCTCGAGCATTCCCGATGATGAAACATACCAATGATGTTTACCTCTAGGACTGGAACAAGGCTCGGACTTGACAAATTCCCCAAAAACATCACCCTAAACCAATCAAGCTCACCTAACAAACCATAAACCACCAAAGCATGAACCAGCACCAAACACCACCCTGAGCGCTCAAGACCCCCTTGAGTGCTCAAACCCTCTGCCAGCCAATTGGAGCGCTCAACCCCCTGTTGAGCCCCCTGTTGAGCGCTCAACCCCCTGTTGAGCGCTCAACCCCTGCACTAGACAACTTTCTGTAGAAAATCTAATGATGAGATTTTTTGAGAGAGGAGCGTCTAACCACTTATTTTCTTCCCATGCACCTCTAATAGTGGCCTATAATCTCCCTCTAAATCACACTCAAAGGCCATTTCAAAAGTAAAACTCTCCCTCTTTAATTTTTCCCTCTCTCCCTCTCCACTCTTTCTATATAACCCCCCAATCTCTCATTGCAAGGACTACTGCCCCCTATCAACTATACCAGCAAAAAAAACCACTCTCCATCTGTCTCTAAAAACTCCAACAAAGCATAGCCTTAAGCACAAATTCGTCCAACCCCTTTCAATACAAAAAATCCAACTTCTAAGCCAAAAATTCACTCCCAAAATTCAAAATACTCTCACCCTTTCAAAGTTTAATCAAAACCAAACCTAAACCACCATCAACAAGTCCCAACAATCACTATTTAGTCCATAAACTTACCCTCAAGTCACCAACCAAACCAAAATGTCAAGTCCAAGCCTTGATCAAGCCTAAAAGGTAGAAAACAAGCTTTAATCAAAGATTTGGTCATCTTTGAGGAAGACCAGTAGGTTTGTATGAGTTCCTCATACTCACTATGAACCTACAAGGTCCAACAAACCAACAAAAGGTTTTCAAAAATTTTGTGGTCTGACTATGCCTTGAGCGCTCAAGGGGTCATTGAGCGCTCAAGCCCCTCATTTGGCAGTTTCATATTTTTATCTTTTGATCATTTCTATATAGTTTAATCACTTCATAAGGCCTTTTGTTGACATTTGCAGCCATTTCAAAGCTGATAGTACCATTCCTTTTACTTTGGTCATTTTAAAATGATCATTAAGGAGCTTTTGTGAAGTGATAATCACATAGGGAAATATTTTTTTTTTCTTAAGAAAATAGAAGAAGAGCATGTTTCAAACAAATATGGAAAAGATCAGAATGCATAAAAGTTCATGAGGGTATTAGAGTTATACCATAAAGGTGTCAAATTTCAGTAGCCAAGAGAAGGCTTGAGCCCTCAACACCCCCCTGAGCGCTCATGCTATCTCCTGACAGTTCCCAGATTTTTGCTTGATTTAATACTAGATCATCATCTTAAATCATATAAGGTTGCGTGTGTGTTTGCATAAGAGTTATATCAGTCAATCTTGTCACTCTCAACCATTATCCCTCATTTTTCAACATGGTTTTCTCCTTAAGTTCATCCTAAATTTGTGTTTTGAGTTTAGAGTTGTTATTTACCAATGTTTAACCTCAAGAAAGCATCAAAATCAGTTTTCACAAACCATGAGAGGGGTCTCATATGTGTTTTCTACAAACTTTTTTTTTTTTGAAAGGCAAGAATAATAATTTTATTAACCTTTAGACAAAGATTAAAGGGACGAGGAGAGGGAGGCATCACAACCAAAAGAGGCATCCCAACTAGGTTGGCACCACTCTAAAGGACAATCATATGCCACTCCACAACCAAGATAGTTGGCAAGATTCCAACTAAAAAAGGATAGAAGCCTCAAGAAGGACAGGCTCTTCAGAGGAAATGGAAAAGCCATTACATAGATTACCCCCAACTAGAGAGTATGAGAAAACCAATATAAGAAACACATCACCAGGCTTCATGTCATGGACCTCCTGTTGGAGCTTTAACCACATTCGAAAGAGGCTATGTTGGAGACTATGCATCAGGTGTTGACGAGTGAAAATGCAGCAGTACAGACCAAGAGACAATCAGCAAGCAACCGGCAGTATGAACCTCGAAATCCTTAGGTAACAGCAGCAACAGCAACAGTTACAAAGTGCTCCATAGAATGCAGAATGTTTTCCCAGAGAAATATAGTGACAGTCAAGTAAAGACAAGAAATACACAGACTGCAGAATGTTTTCCCATAGACCCAAAACTTCCAACAAGGACCAGACCCAACACAGTGATAAAAAAAGAAAACCAAAACCCCCAAACATAACAGTCCACCCCCTAACCACATATTCAAAAACCCAGATACAACGATAGAAACCCCAAACTGGGATCAAAAGCAAACTGTTGAGGTTGAGAGGGGTTGAGAGCTCAAGAGCCCCTTGAGCGCTCAAACCTAGTACAGATGGCAGACTGGTTTCTGGTTTCTGTTTAGTTTATTTGGTTATTTGGATTACATCACTATTATGTTCTGTCCAAATTCATGTTTGTTGATTATTAGCATGTTTATTAGTCTATGGTTCGCATTCTGTCATCATCATCATCATACACAAGCACAGCACAAGCATCCACCGTAGCTTTCTTTATCATGTGTACATGCTTCCCGTTCTCATATCCCTTATACGTGTATAAAGTCAAGTTTCAAACATTTTCTGAATTCCACAAATCATTGAGTAGAAACCGGTTCACGGACCGGGAAAAAGGGGTGCCTTAAAACCATTCCCCTCTTGTAACCAAACTCCCGAACCCGAAAAATCATGGTTTTCTCGCTTGACCGGTAAAATCATTTTTCGAACCATTGGGTAAAAGAGTCATTTTCAACCGGTTTCTCGGGTCGGTCCTTAAACCCGAGTGGCGACTCTAAAACATTTTCATGAAATCGCGTGGGCATCTCTCCCGCCGGGTGTCCACAAGTTGCATCATTGAAAGCATACATGAAAGAGTCATTTGATTACCTAGTGTAATGTATTTTGGGATTAGAAACTTGTAAATTTTCCCAAATCCTTTGGCATTTGACAAATGTAATAACTTTTGATTACCTTTCACTTGTACATTTGGGGTGCGGGAACCTGTTGACTAGATTTCAATTGTGACTTGGATCCACGAGGACCTTGGAACTTTGACTGGTGAAAATATTAACTTTATTTATGTTCTAAATTTGAGAGCGTGACAAACAATCCTGCACCACTTGGAGAGTTGAGTCCTGAACTCACTGGTGAGAAAGTTCATGGCCTTACTAAAGCACAGGAAGAATTGAGGCGTCGAGGACATAAAGTAAGCCCTCCAAAGATTGGTCTTGGGTTCACACCGCCAAAGCCTATCCGTATATCCTCCAAAAGTAAGGGGAAGAACGCAAATGTGCAGCATATCACAATAGAAGAGGTGAAAGAGGATGACAATCAACAAGTCCCTCATCGAGTCTTCGTGTTTGATCACATCGATGCTCCATTCCTTGCACCTCGGTAGAGGCTTGATCACTTCTTTGCTCAATTTTTTGACAGGAAATTGATTCAAAAAATTCAGCAAAGAATCGATCAAGATCTTGTTGATATCCGATTAAGCTGATTATTTTATAGGCATTTGAATAAGTTAAGCGACTCCGATCATTTGTGTGGAATCCCGAAAGGATCTCACACAATGCAGTGTGCACCAAATGATGTACCCATAGCAAGGCGCTTTTTTTTTTTTCTCGTTTTTCCTTATTCTTCTGTTTGGCTCCCCCCTCTTTTCTTTTTTTTTCCTTACATTGTTTTCCTATATATAGTTCTGTTTGCCATATTTCCCCCTATATTTTAGCCATGCCAGCAAGGATCTTGATCCTTTTCTCTACGCGGTCCTCAGTCGTGGTCCGTAACCAAAACTGGTGTAACATTTGAAATATGCATATAAGTAAACTATGGTTGAAGTAACTAGTGTGATTTTTACACTCACATTTTTCTAACCACGAGATTTCTTCTTGGTCTTCTTATATCTAAATTCACATGATTATTCATCAATAAATTTTCTATCATATAAAAGGGTAATAATATAAATTCACGTCACAAGATGAAAAAACAAGGAGTGCAATTATAAAAAAAGGAGCGTGAATATCAAACATAAAAGGGTAATGTTATAAATACACGTCACAAGATGACAAAACGAGGAGTGCAATTATGAAAAAGGAGAGCGTGAATATCAATTACCTTTCGTAAGAGGGGAAGAAGTGCGTGTCATATTTGAGAGGTGGCGATTATAGCGCTACACGTGTGCCTAGGATATCGTCTAAAAGTAATAGAGATAAAGGAGAAAGAAGAAACCCGAATATCAACCATCCACTCAATGTGGGATTTACATCACAATATGGAGTATGAGTTTGCCACCATATTTTTGGAAGGAAAATTGGCGGTAGGTTTCATTCGGCCGGTTTTGTGACATTCGAGCAAATCGAAATGCTTTGTAAATAAACAAAGATAAAGGCCGGTGCATGTGGTTCTTTAGACTATGGTGTAATTGATTTTGCTTCTAGTACCTTACTTGATTGAGAAAGGAAATGCAATTGATTTTTATTCTTGTAGCTTACTTGATTAAGAAAGGAAGAATTTGCAAGTGGGGTCCACTGAACTTTACAATATCTCGACAAAATAATAAGAAAATATTAACAGATACTTTTAGCTCTCACCTAGCAATTAAAGGTGACAACTGAAAAGATAGACGTGCAGTAACCATTGAGAAGCATTGAAACTTGAAAGCATGCGGTTGAGTTTCTCGTTTTTAGTCACTAGGCTAAAAGTTATTTTTTGGCTGTCCTTATTCAAAAATAATTCGTATTTGTTAATTTTACATCAAATTTTGGGTGATTATTTGTTCGTCTCAACGAGATGAATCGAAAAAATAAAAAATTATGATTTTTATTCAAATTTTTTGGGAAAGGACCAACTTTTAGGTGTTAAAACTCGGTCATTTCCCCAAAAAATTTTGGTAAAAGTGACGACGGTGTACTTGCGAAGACAAATATATGTGTACGTACCAATGCAAATGACGAACCCTAAGATGAAAAGGATAACTTAAATATTAGTCGTAATATCTAGGATAACTTAAGATTTAGTCCTAGTTGGAATTATAGCTTATCTTTTCGTCTCCAAGTTCAAATAAATTCAATTATAGCCCTCTAGATCACGATCCACTCTTTTCGCATTTCCTAATATATTCTGAACGGAATTGAATTTACCATATTATTGTCGAAACTATAGCAAGACGTGATGAATTTCTCACATCAAACACAATAAAAATTACAATAATAAATCGAAAACCACGCAAAAACTACGATAGTTTTATGACATTCATACATTCTGAAACATTTGGTATCTAGTAAATCAAATGAACCAGCAAACGCTTACAAACAATCAAACTCTTGGGTTTGCACCGCTCAGTATACCGTCACACAAGACTCAAGCACCTCAAAGCCTTTGAGTCAACGCCGAGGCATGAAGTGAACCAAGGTGAAGAGACGATTGTGTGAAACGGCAACAGAGACTGAAGACATACTATTGACCTGAAATTCATAACCCAATAGTCACAAATCAAACTTATAAACCCAATATATAGCCCTTTTAAATTGAAAACTACTAAACTGCATCAACCGTGCATCTATGGGAATATATACATACCATGTACATATATATGATGAAGATAAATTGTAAGGGTAAAATATTACATTTATGATGAAAACTTAACCCACGGTGATGTCAAGGATAAAAACATAAATGGATGGTGTATTTAGGACTATCATTTAATCTGTCCTAGTTATTAATTGGGATTTATGTGGTCAATGAAAATTTAAACATCGCCAATGCATTCACAATAATTGATTTGTTTATGCCTAATACACAAACTCATTTAGCAAGAAGGATTTGTTTTGGTTGTTTCCTTTAGCTTTGCACAGTCGCAGAAATCAAGGGATATGATAGTCAAATCAAAAAATGTTTCTGAAACCATTCGATTATACTCCAGTATAAAAGACAAATCTTGTAGCATGAATTAATTGGAGTTTCATGAATTAACTATCACTATTAATTAGGTGTCACATGAAAAGCTCAGAATCTGCTCAATTAAGTAACCTTAAATTGAAAGTTGGCTAGGCCTATCATCCCTCACGGACAACAGAGCCCACGGGTAGGTACGGCAAACAAGTTGACATATTTTTTTACTTTGATTTTCTTGGCAGGCCAGAAGACAGAGACAATCAGGTCATATGTCATAACAAATTGCTGCATCATCTAGGTTTCCACACATCGTCAAAGATTCAAAAGGAACGTCAGAGGACAATGCCGTGATCAAACTTCCATTTATTTTCTAATAAAATTACTAAATAAGCGTTATTTAAAAATTAACGGGGAGATCGACCTTCTTTAGGAAAACAACAACTCTATGGAAATATCTCGATATTCATGACATATGTATAGGAGTATAAAAAAGTGAAGTCTTAATTGAATAGTGTGTATTTGCATTCCTCTCTCATCACGAGTTCCGAAAAATATCTCGATATTCATGACATATGTATAGAAGTTTGCAAATTAAAATGAAGTCTTAATTGAATACTATGTATTCGTATTTCTCTATCATCGCTGAGTTCCACTTGTACAAATTTAATTGCCGTCTTGTAACCAAGAAGGAAAAATATGATTTATTGACAGGAGCCACATTGTTAAAATATAGGTGCATTAGCCTGCATTCATTGCCAAAATAGCAATACCATATACTTGTGACATGCGAATGATTTCCAATATCTATATTTTATATTCTATGCGGATAATTCAAAGTTGCCTTTCCGCAAAATGAAAACTCAAAAACAAAAAACGAAGAATACTTCCAGCTAGCATATGACCAACCCCTTGACTGTTAGTATATAAGTATGTGAATTGCAAAGAAGTTAGACAGAAAATTGACTAACCAAGACTGGCAAAGCAAATCCCATTCTTCAGCCAAGGCATTAGAGTCATGGCATTCCAGTCCTCTGCTGCTAAACTGGCGGTTTGTTTTGCCGTTTTGGTGCTGGTTATCACCGCTCAAGGCAGCATGGCCACGGTCCCTGCCCCTGCCCTTGCACCGAGTAGCGCTCATAGCATCTTCAGTTCTCTTCCATCATATGCAGCGGCCGGAGTACTCCTGTGGTTGTGTCATTTCTTGCTCTGAGGGAAAGGGTTTGAGATACCATTTTCATATGTGGTTCTGTCGTTGTTTTTTCCACTTTGTTCTGATCTCTGCTCTTTATGGGCCATTACTATTTTCATATGTGCTTCTGTCGTTGTTTTTTACAATTTGTTCGGATTTCTGCTGTTTGGCCATTAGGCACATTACCGTCCTTCTGAAATAAATATGTAATCCCTAGGCTGACTTGGGACATCCACCCAGATATGCTCCATGAGTTTTACTACAATTTATGTTTTACATTGTGTCACTGTCTAATCTTCATTCATTTCCAGTCTTGTGCAGTCTGATGCTTGTGATTTTAAGGTAAGTTATACTTCCTTCGTCATTTTTTAAATGTGTTGCTTCGTAAATCCAACTTATTATTATAGAATTTTATCATTACATCTTTCACATAACTTTTACCTTAACTTTACACTTTTCACATCAATTTTTACCTCCACTTTCCAAAATTATCCTCAACTTTTACCCATTAATTCTTTGCCCACTAATTTTTCAAAAGGGCAAAATAATAGTTGTACAAACTTTTGCCATTAATTTTTTACAACACACTTATTAAGAAAGTCCAAAATAGAATAGTCGACAATAAAATAGGGATGGAGGGAGTATTGATTTTGAATCAAATTACTAACCACGTTCCAGAACAGATTTTGATACAAACGCTCCTAGGGCTTGCCTCAGTGGCTAGGGCAAGTGACAGGCTTTGGGGGTAGTCCTCACTCCTCAAGGTCTGGGGTTCGATTCTCTGCTGGTGAGTATCTTCACAGTAAGCGGAGGGCCGTGACTGGTGTGGCCACACTAATTCCCCAGAGGTTTGGGTCACGCAGTTGAGTCCATTAGTGACCTGGTTGTAGGGTTGTTCATTCGTCAAAAAAGTTCTCAATACAAAGGATGAGGATACGAACCCCCACCCGCTAACTATCAAATAACTTAGATCTACATCGTTGAGCTCATTTCCTAACAATTAAAGCTATTAGGGCAATTGGTAACTTAACACTAACGTTCTCAAACATTGGATGAGAAACTAAACTAGGAGCATTAGAAAAAATCTCACCTTGGGAAGCAGATCTCATTCACAAAATTTTCAAGGTTTGCAGATTCAACATGAATGATCAATATGGAGTATCCAAAGAAGAGCTGAACTACAAATGAATTAGAAAGGAAACCAGTAACCAAATTTTCTAATAAAGTGTATCACAAGTTTGTCATTTTCATTAGAACCTCCCTTGTCGAGATTTTATCTTACATTTTAGTACCCAAGTAAGGTGATCTTGGGTGGCAAAATCACAAAAAATGGCCCAAGGGAGAGTGATAACTTAACATATAGCTACAACATCTAAGAATAAGAAATGGGGTTTCTTCCTGAATTTAGAAGGTATGAATAAGCAAATGCAGCATGTATTGCTGCTCCGGTGGGAAGAACATCCTCGTCTAGGGTAAAGTAAGGACTATGTACAGGATAAATGGATCCTGCTTTCTCATTTCTTATGCCCACTAAAAGGAAGGATCCAGGAACCTTTTCTTGGTAAAATGAAAAATCTTCACTGCCCATGAAGCTAGGAGCTAATTTCGCATTTTCCTCCCCTAAAATCATACTCGAAACTTGTCGTACATGTTCATATATCCTTTCATCATTAACAGTTGGGGGAAGTGTGGGATGTTCCCTTCCATAGAAGTCTATGTCAGCTGTGCACCGGTGTACAGCCGCCTGCGCTTTTACAACCTGCCATACGTAATGATACATAATAAGAAATTCTGATGGTTCTCATATGAACTTAATTAATTTGCAAGAAGGGGAATCTAATCAAGGTTGTCCCTTTTCATAATTTGATGTATTGAGATATTATAGTTACCTCTTCTATTCTGTCTCTAAGTGCATAGAAGCTTTTCTTGCTGAATGCTCTGAAAGTTCCGGCTATTGTTGCTGAATCTGGAATTACATTAAATGCAGTACCCCCATGGATCATTGCTACAGAAACCACCTGCAAAATCCGGTTCTCATAAGGGAGGAAAATTTAACAATCCCTTTAGCCTTTAGGCTATGTCTGGCTCATAGTTATTGAAGGATGCACATGGATCGTGTATTTGTACAGTGGTATACGGAAGGAAATGGAAACAGTGAAGGAAAAGTTACGAAGATTAAGAAGTAAAATGAGACTTCCCAATCATTTTCCCTCCCCTTGATAAATACCTCCACAAATCAACGATATTGATGAAGGATGTCGATAGGAAAATGATCCTCAAACGCTCCTTTTTTTTGTCTTTATTCACGTGAAAGTACCAAATTGCCCTTTATATGGGAAAAAGTGACTCATGAGGTAAGGGTAATTCGATAATTTCAAGGTGAATAAAGACAAAAAGGGAGTGTTTGAGGATAAAACAGGGTGTGAAAATCATATCCCAAGGCAAAAAAAAAGTGTGAGAAAAGTTATAGGATATAATGGCTCAGAACAGTTGGATCCTTCAACTGTTTCATTTCCTTGAAATTGCTAGCCCAAATCCCTGATCCAAATAGTGCCAAAGGGATTGCAGAGGGAAAGGATAGTGTATCGGAAAAACCAATCATTTTCATATCTTTTTGCCCTTCCTTTTTAATTCCTTGCACAAGACCACGATCCAAACACAGCCTTAATAACTTCATATTCTCAGGAGAGTCAAATCTTCAATAAAAATGTGATTTAAAAGCGGAAAAGTACCTGAGAATCTAGTGGGTCAATCTCCCTCGAAACAATATTCTGCAAACTAATTACAGACGTAGAAACCGCCAAAATGGGATCAATGGAGTGCTGCGGAATTGCAGCATGACCTCCTCTCCCACTGATCTTCGCTTTAAAACTACCACATCCAGCTAGAAACTCTCCTGGCCTCGCTGCAACAGTACCAATAGGATACTTATGAACCACATGCAGCCCAAATATGGCTTCTACGTTCTCGAGCACACCTTCCTGTATCATGTCTTTTGCACCTTGGCCTCGTTCCTCAGCTGGTTGAAATATGAGAACCACAGTGCCCTGCATTATTAGACATTCAATGAATCTAGATATCAATTCCAAGGCAACGTAATTTAATTTTTTTAACCTCGTTACCTGTAATTTGTCTCGGAGTTCTTGTAGTACTTTTGCTGCACCAAGGAGCATAGCGACATGAGCATCATGTCCGCAGGCATGCATTTTTCCATCTATTTTGCTCCTGTGCTCCCACTCCACCAGTTCCTACATATAGAGAGTATGCCATATTAATGTCGGTATCGTAACTCACAAACAGCTTAACAAACTTTTGAGACCAAAGACACAATGTCGTAATTCATAAGCCTATATATTGTGGGATCCTTTATTATTTGATTGTACAATATCATCGAAAAAAACCGTGAAGCATACAGAGTAATGATAGCTAACACTACATTCCATAGACTTTCTTCTCTTTTCCCTTTCTAGATATGGATCATTCAGAGTGTAGGCCAATTTATCCTCATTAAGATTGTTTAATGAAAAAAATTTGACTCTACTTTTCCTCTACCTGCTCCATGTCGGCCCTACCTTCGTGTCACCGGTCCCACAGCCACCATCATGAACCTTTGATCCATTTTACTTGTCGCTAATCACTACAGATAATACTCTCTTTTCTTCTTCTTTTTTTGTTTTTTTTTCCACATATCAGTTCTTATCTCGACAATCGAGACTCCAGAAATTCTAAGAAGGGTAAACGGTAAACCACAACAACAAATAAACAAAAATTTATCCATTAGTACCAACAATGCCACCCAAAAACATCATAGCTCCATCCCTAAAAGTTAATCCACTACGAAAAGACGTGTAATTTTCGGATAAAAAATAAACTACTTGTGTTTATAATTGTTTGAATTTTTTCGCACCAAATTAAAGAACTAATTGAGATCTTATGTATGGAAGTACTTTATTTTTTATCCAAAAATTGCAAGTCTTTATTTAATGGTCTAACTTTTGGGACGGAGGGAGTAGGATATTACAATTGCACTGGTCGAGTTTTCATATTTTGAACCGTTGCATATTAGACTCATTATCAACGGTATGAAATACATGACTCTCAATATAAGTAAAACTAAAACCGTTGCATATTAGCATCGTTATCAACGGTATGAAATACATCACTATATATACAAGTAACCAAGCAACCATTCATATGTTGATCTCCAACTCGATTGTGCAAGTTGGTCTTTACTAAATAGGATTGACTGGTGGGCTGATTTTTTGGGCAGAGTGTTCAAATACTTTTGAGTCGGGTGTTCAAGAAAGGGCTAAAATAAAATAAAACTAAAAATATCACATATATTATTTACAAAAGAAAAAATAATTCGGGGTGTTCCAGTGACCTCCCGAGCCCTAGTGTAGATCCGCCTCAGACTGGACAACAAACAATTCTGTCTATTGAACTTAATTGATAGTTTAGCCTTCGCTAGAGCAGGATGACAACAAAAACCTTCATGTAGTAGATCTCAATTAATTGACAAACAAGGCTTTGCTTGTTTTCGATCATCCCAGCCAAGCAAAAATGAAAATGTCATCACTGAGGAACAGACAAACAGTTTCGTCTCCAAGGAAGTTACTTTAATTATTCTCTCAATAGTCAACAAGCATATTAAATAAAGTCATGGTAACCAATATTACAATCACAAAAGTAGGAAAACCGGAAAATAAAATTACAAGGTATGGAGATAGTTGAACCTAAAGTGAGATATTGGAGAGAATTTACAAACTTTCTCTGTTTATAAAATTTTGCAGGTCCAGATGTAGAATAAAATATTTGAGATCCAACTTGCTCAATGGACATTGCCTACATAAAAAACTTTATGCCATGCCTACCATCTACTTCGTTCCAAAAGATAAATACTTTGAACTCAAGTATTCGGATATAGAATTATAGATACATCCGTAGTTATCCAATACGTGTGGGTTCACGTGGATCATCTGAAGCCCAAGTGCATCAAACGGTATGGACGAATTTTTCTCCAGATCTGACTTCGGATGTATATGCCCGTAAACTTCTTAAAGTGATAATAGCTGTACATAAACCAGGATAGAGATGCAATAGAAGTCTTTTGATGATTTCTTATCTTAAAGAAACAGAATTCTCCTAAGGATGGGTAAGGACTTTAGAGTATGGGGAATTGTTGGTGTTCTTGATATCAATTATCATACTATATATATTACTAATATTTTACGCACAAATTGTCAAACTAACCATAAACTGATGATATAATCTAGTGGCTAGGTCTCATAAAGGACATGCATTACCTCTAGCAATTAGCAGTAGTCAACACCCCCCACTAGTTGGTGGGTCCATCAAAAGATAATCCTATTCCAATCTTCTAACTGAAATAGGTTACCTATGGCGGCTGGAAAAGTGCTATCCCCTCAAAATCAACCAGACAAAATAATCAACAAATCCAAAATTAAATCCCCTAACTAACCCTATACTTTTTTTATGAGTTAGATTTACCGGTGATTTTGCGTGCACCTTGACTAATCTGAGATTAATCCCGCCCCAAACAAGTAAATTCTAATTAAAGCCAGGATAAAACTCCGTATGAATTGTCCCAAAGGGATTGATTGCACGACCTCAGGAAGGAAAGCAAGCCCTAAACCTATAAGCATGCTCCAAATAAGTAGACCTTAATTAAAGCCAGGATAAAACTCTGTATTGTATAGAGATTTCAAACCTAAGACCGCCAGAAGGAGAGCAAACCCTAAACATAAGCAGGCTCCAAAGTCCAAACCTAAATAAACTACAAATTTTAATTACTAATGTAAGAGAACCGAATATATAACAAACCTGAATGGGCAAAGCATCCATATCGGCTCTTAAAGCAACAAACGGCGGTGAACCAGACCCAATGGTGGCAACCACCCCAGTATCAGCCACCGGCCACCGGTACTCCACCCCCAGCCGGTCAAGTTCTCGCCTAATAAGAGCGCTCGTTTCAAATTCTTCATAAGCAAGTTCTGGGTTCCTGTGAATCTCTCTCCTTATGTTCTTCACCCAATCTACAGTACTGGGTTCGTTAGCAAGCTCAAGAATTTGGGCTATAAATGAAGGGTTTTGATGGGATTTTGCCGAGGAGTTATTCAGGCAGGAGCAGCAGAGGGGGGAGAGAGCGGTGAGTGTTAGGAAGATAAGTTTGAGAAGGTCCATTTTTTTTTTTCTTGTTGAATGTAGGGAAGAGAAGTAGAGAACCTTTCTACTACTCCTTGATATCTATGGCTGTGCCTGTTTTTATAATTTATTATTGTACTATTTATTTTTTTGTACTATGTGGATATAGAATGGAAAAAAGAGACTTGGTGAGTATGAGAATGAGTTGTCCCAAGTGGGAAATTATCAAATAAAACACATGTTGAAATTGAGATTTGTTAGATTCGAGTGGCACAATGGGTGGACACAAGACTCTCTCCATTCAACGGTTCCACCCACTTTTTTCCTTTTTTATAATTACGTGTGTTCAGACTAGTTTACGCACAGTTTTAAGGGACCAAGGACTTGTAGCTCCCACAAGCGAGATCGAAGTTAGAGCATCAATAGAGGCGTTTGAGGTCTAGGTCTATGGATAGCTTCTAGATTTCCTTTAGACTAATTTACTAACTTCCCGCTAACCCCAATATATCAAATAACAAAAAAAAAAAAACTCATTTTTCATTAGGGACCAGGGAGAGCTCCGTTTAAAACTCGGACAAAACTCTATATGAACTGGTTTCTGAAGAATTGATAGTATCCGAAAGGTTTTGAATGGTGTTATAAAAAATTCATGTGTTCGAAATCGCTTGATAGATGTTGAATTTATGTGAATTGAATGATTCCAAATACTATAGTTGTATTTAATGTTTCGAGACATTCGGTTCGGGTTGCTCATACTTTAGCCAAAGGTTGTACTTGAATAACTTAGGGCATCCTCATCAGCCTCACCAAAAAAACACATCAAATTTAACCTCAAAAACATCTTTTATAAATTAGCAAGTCACTTTTTAAAAAATTCACAAAATTAGACTCTTTATTCTAATTTCATCATATTAAACTATTATTTCTTTCTACTCCTACTCTCAAAAGTAATAATAAAAAAAGTGAACAGTGTGTGAATAGTGTATGAACAGTGTGTGAATAGTGCCCTGGTGAGTGAACAATGACACACCAATTGGTGCGGCACTGTAGCAAAGTTAGAGTTTTACAAATTTGCTGGGATTTTTTTTGGTGCAGCACTGTAGCAAATAGTGCCCTGGGATTTGATGCACCCAATTTTTTGGACTTTGACTTAACAAATTAGCCATGGATTTGATGCCCCGTGATACTATTAGTGAAATGAATATTTTATGTTTCTGTAGCTTAATAATAAAAAAACCTGTACAAATTCGTCTGAATGTGTGGCATTACTGTTGGAAAAATTGACGGGCTTGAATAGTCTAAACCTTTTTCTTCTTCCCACACGTCTGGTATCTGTTTGATACTGTCAACTGAAGATGACAAGGCTTCAGGTATTAACCGTATTATTGTACAAATGGGAGTCGTACCAGATTTTTATTCTAGCTAATGCATATTTTTCTCGTGTCAAATAGCATCTATGTTGACTCTTAGTACTATATTAAAAAAAATCTAACATGAAATAATATGATAAAGACTTTAAAAAATCACTAAAAAAAAGTAATCTGAAAATAAAATTTATTTAGATTATTTTTACATTTATGAATTTTGTAAAATTTTCTTTTAATTATTCGCTTTTTACATTTTTCTTGTCGAAATTAAATAAAAAATTCAAAACATCTAACTCGACACAAGCAGTAAATCTGTAGGTACAGATGGACTTGGAGACCCACTTCTGGGTAACAAATGAACCGAAGCATTCATTCATCTTAAAATAATTTTTTGAGTATCCCCGCGAGAAATCAGTTCAATCCGACGTCCGTAAGTGGTCGATCTGAAAACACCCTGTTTCATTCAAAACGAAATGAATGAACAACTCAAATTATTTGTGACCCAAAAGTGAATCATCGAGTCCATCTGTACCCCATCTGTCCACTCCCATCTGTACCAAATAGTGGGGTTCACAAGTAAAGGTTCAGAAAATAGAAAAAAAAAGTACAATAATTTGGGCCAACTCCCAACTACGGTGGAAACCATTTTTTTTGTAGTATGTTGTGTAAGAGCATCCCCAACAGTCTCAGTAAATTTTGAGCTAAAAATAGTAGTGAACAGTGCATATTTTTCACTTTACCTACTCACATCTCTTTCAAAACTCCAACAATCCTCTCTATTATTAAAAAGAGAGAGACAGAGAGAGGAAAAAAAAGGTAGTGAACAGTAACTCCCTAAATGAGGAGGGATTTAGGGAGGCACTGTTCATCCAAGTAGAATAGTAAGCTTTTTATTGAGGCTGTTGGGGGATTGATTTGACACTTTCCTCCCTATTATGGCTAAAATTCCTCTTTAGGGAGCCTTGTTGAGGCTGCCCTAAAGCACACCAACAATATAATAAATGAATGATGGAGAAGGTGAGCAGTCAATTTCACGAATGTTGTGTTTCTGTCAAGTGGGTCTCTACTCTTCTTGACAGGACTAAAAGGAAAAAAAAAAAAAAAAAAACTCCAAAACAATGGCACTCCACAATTAGGGCCTCCTCTCCTCGAACTTTGATTTTTGGCACGGTCTTTTTTAATATTTTTATTAAATTGGAGTACTTCATAATTTTTACATCACATTTTTTCGGTTCGATGAGAGAAATCGAATAATTATAATAATATAGATCAACATTGAAAAAAGTTCATTCAAGACAACAGGGTCCGTCCTGACTTTTCAGTGCTTGAAACGAAGATTTGAGATGAGACAATTTTCCGTGGATCATTGTAAGGGCATCTCCAATCGTGTTGTTGAATTTGTGTTGTTATATGACACCAAATACAAAAGTGAGATCCAAATAATTGTGTATGCGAGTGAGAATATTAGTACAAATTGTGTAAGGGCATCTCCAGTGTGCAAAGTTGTACTACGATATTAATACTATGTATGAAGTACTTATTAGCCCACTTCTCTCTCTCTCTCTCTCTCTGGCGCATTTGACACCACTAGAGGGCTCCCACCAGAGACGGAGTCAAAATTTTACCTTTGCAATGGCGAAGATATATATTTAAAAAGTAAAAAGACAACCTGCATTATGAATTTGGCTCGTACTATTTTTTTGGGCATCTTTTTAGGAAAAAAAGCTAGATGATGAAAGATTAAAAAAAATGTAGTTGTGGCAAGTCTATATAATTTGGGGATAAAAATTTATTTTCTATATAATAATTGTATTTTTTAAAAATCTTTTGGTGGCGGCTGGCACCACTTGTCCCCTTCCTTGGAAAAATTTTTAGGTACCAAATGGGTATCACGTGTCCGTGCTGAGCACGATAGTGTTTTGGACGGCCGAGATTGATTCCCTCTCTCTCCTCTCACCCGACCACTCTCTCTCCTCTTCCGGACCGTCAAATGGTGCTTTGGATGGCTGAGATTGCCAAGCGGGTACCACGTGCACAATATCCACCGAGCACCGAAAAATTTCTCCCTTCCTTGGCTCCCACCTTTTTCTTATGTCCTTTCTCTCTCCCCCATGTAGTTTTTTTTTGAACTGCAAAAAGAGTGGGAGGGGGCAACCAGCGTAGCAACTCTCCTTGGACGTGACCATAGAGACAACTCCCGACCCATGTGTAGTTAAATGAAGTAATTTGAAGTTGCACAGTTTTTTTTTCTTTTTTTATCCGTAGTTGAGAGCTATGGTCCGAGTCGTCTGATTCTATTTTTTTGACCATGTTACCCTTACCTTAACTACTCACTCCGTCCCCATTTTATGATCCTTTTTTGGAGTGCGTGCCACTTTTCAATTGATTATATCTTCTAATTTATAATGTTTTACGTGATTTTAAAAACATTGTATTATAGAATTTAGTCGAGATCTATCAAACAAGATCCATATTGGATATAAAATTCATTACCAATTTAAAGATATAACTAAGTTTCTCATCCGGTTAAAATACAACTGAGACCATAAAATGAGGACGGAGGGAGTACATTGTTGGAGCCAAACTAAACCCAAACAAATTTTAACTGACCTAATTCTGACCTTGTACTGACCTTAGCTTCATTTATTGAAGATGCTCTAAAGGGGTACAAAAGTAGGAAAGGTTCCTGAAAAATTTGTAAATTTTAGGGGCTTAAAACGACTTCATCTCAAGTTTTAGCTCAGAATCAACTCTATAAGATGCGGAAAAGGCAAAATACATTGTCTTTTTGGCTCTTTTTCGTTTCTCATATAATTTTTTTTCAATTTTACTCATAAAGATAAACAATATAATAATAAAAATTGACCCGAATTAATAAACATTACAAGAAAGCAACCAAAAAGAAAGTGTCAAAAAATCGCAAAATATTTAGAACATGTCATATAGTATTCGTACGCGTGTGTGAGCATGAGTGCAAGCATTAAAGAGTGCTTCAAATCACATCTCAAATTATTAAAATTCATGAGAGCAAGAATTGATAGTAAAAATACAGTTCGAGAATTCCGCATGTTTTTCGCAGATTTACAACTCTCGAATTGGTGTAACATTGTTTTGGTTCCAAAATCCTCAACTGCAGTGAAGAAGTTTACTTTTGTTTCCGACATTGCTGTTTGCCAAAATGAATTCGGAATCACTAGTAATTCTGTTAGCAAAATTTTATTCCCTTATGAAAATTTATGTAAATTTCAAATTAATAAATGATGTAAATTTCAAATTAAAAAAATAATGTAACTTCTTAAATAATTTTATGAATAATTTTATACTATTCCATCCGTGCCAATTTGTTTATCCAATTTCAACATACATATCCTTTAACGAAAAAAGTCTACATATATCTCACAATCTATAAGATGTTGTACCCCTTGCTTGTTAAGGGAGAGGTTTGGCCGGGGTTCGAGTTTGTGGAGAGACACCGAACTCCCTTTTTAGTAGTTTAACTCACTAACTAACTTTTCAACTAAATTCCCGTACATCGTGTGAAAAAAAATCGTAGTATAAATTTCACGAGAAATGTAGACTAATTCTGAAAGGACCTCCTCTGTTTCTCACCTCACTCAAAATGCACATTGAAGAATTTCTCTACAAATTTCTTTGAAGTTTCTTGTCCTTCAAACTTCAAAGAAAGGGGCTGGGCTCTGGAGTCGTCGCGGCCACTTCTTAACGTCAATAGAAATGGCAGGTGGGGAAATTTTTTACCCATGAAACCCACGTTTTTCTCCAGCTTAAAATCTCAAAAACACATGGGCAGGTTTTTCCTTTTGTCGTTCTGCGTTTGTCCTTCGGCTATTGGATAGAAATATAGGATCATTCGAGTCTACGCCTACAAAGGACTCTAGGTCCATGCTCACCCCTTACTCTCAAATCTCAATGGAGGATGCTACACGTACAAACCCAAAATGCACAGAAAACGCATAGATTGGGTTCGGGGATCCATATTTGGGTCCCACACGAGTGATCCGAACCGTTTATTATTCTTAGAACATTTTTCCGAGGGGGCCCATAAAAAATCAGCTCAATCGGACGGTTAGAAGTGGTTGAACCAAAGTCCCACCATTTCAATCAAAAATCTTTTTATTGAAACGGTGGGACTTTGGTTCAACCATTTCTAACCATCCGATTGAGCTATTTTTTGTGGGCCCCCTCGGAAAGACTCCAATTATTTGCCAAGTTTAGATCGGTTCTGGTTCTTCTTCCGTCTCAAAAAGTTGATTCCTCCTTGAAAATTTCATTTTTTTAATGGGACATGGTGATTACACTATACAAGTGTTTACTTTGCATAATGGACCTTATGCTACTTTATTAGTTAGTTGTGAGTTATGTTTGGGTTTTAAAAAAAAAGGGCATACCGGGAAATTTATCAACTTTTGGACTTTGAATTCCGTAAAGGAACATGAGTTTTGGGATAGCAAAAAATAGAATAGAGACCTAACTTTATAGGACGGTGGGAGGACTTGTGTTTTGGGGCTACGTGCAAGTAAAAAATAGTACACGATTATAGAAACTATACTAGAATAGCAACATAGGGAAAATGGGGGCATACTCAGTACAGGAAGCTCCTGCATATGCTGGGTTTGGGAAAGAGTTGATGTATGCAGCCTTACCTTGCAGGCAAGCAAAGAGACAAATAGAACAGCAACGGAAAAACGGAATTTCACAACCAAATAGAGACTCAATTTTGAATCTCCATGTTGGAAGACTCACTCCAAAATAGAACTTTTCACTTTATTCTTTGCTAAGGCTTTAATAACTTTCATATTCTAGAATGAATTATAATAAATTAAGTCAGTATTAATGAGCAAATATACTCTCTTTTCTGTCATAAGATCCATAAAAGTTCATATTTTGTTATACTAACCACAATGGGCCGGTTTCTAGGTCCATTTCATAAAATTTGAACTTATTGCATTTACTGGTGTTATACAAGCTTTAGGCCAACTGTTGTAGACATCCCAATTTTGTTTTATCCTTAAATCCAGACTTTGGATGTGTCGCCGATGATGAAAATGTTAACGACGCCAAGAAAATTTACTTTAGTTGATTAATGCCTCGATTAAATTGGGTGTCGCCATTTCCAACTTCACTAAACCAAAAGCCCAAAGAAAAGGCCAATTGTTAACCAATAAAAGCCCATTGAAAAAAGCCCAAAATTCTGACCCAGGCACTAGCACCCTACAGCCGCACAGTTGAAAACCCACTGTCATTACAGCCGTACAGGTGTGGCCGTGTGGGCGTCCATACCTTGCTAAAACAAAGTCAAACATTGCAGCCGCAAGGTTTGACTCAGGTTTTCCAGACCGATCCTGCAACTTGGAGTGGGCCGCGTGTGTAGGTTTTTTTTTTTTTTTTTGATACCGCGTGTGTAGTCCGGTTAGGGTTCTTTGTTTGTTTTTGGGTTTTGGCCTTATTTGTGCTTCATTGTTTTTATCTGGTTTGTCCAGTTTGGACTTAGGCCATTGGGGACTTGACATTTGCTTGGCCTTTGGGTGTCTGTGGGCCTTATTCAATATGTATTTTAATTTCTTCAACCTTTGGTTGAAATCCCCTCTCCTCTCCCTCCATCTTGATGTGCCGTTTATTAAGATTTCATTAAAAAAAAAAAATTGGACATGGCTGCCCATGCTCAATTCACTAACCCCATCCAATTTCTAGTGGAAAATTAAGAGTGGAAGCTTTCTCTAAACCTATAAAAGGATGCCTAGACTCCTTACTTAAGAACACAACAAGAATCCTCAAGAAATCATTACTAGAAAAACCTTTGTTTCATGCTTTTACTCTTGTACACTCTCTTTTCGAACCCGAAATTCCTTTCAGAAAATCAGCCATAAAAATCCCAAAAATATTAGTCTTAAGACTGCTTTCCAAAATTATCCGAAGCCTTTGCCCTCAATCCAAGTTTTCTGAAGCATTAATCAAGTAAGGTGTTTTTCGCGGCGAACAAAGTTATACTCGCAGACTTCGTAATTTTGAAGGGAGTATCCAGACGTTGATCCAAGAAGTTGAGTCTTCGCCTTTCTCTTAAACTAGCCTCATGCATTAGATTAATTTTATTTCCTTGTCCTCTCTCCTGTATTTGATAAAATCACTTTAAAAATTATTTTTAAAATTCCATATATAATAAGTAGAGCTGGTTAGGTGGGATCGGTGCATTTTTCAAATGAAAACCTTCTCATTCCGTAACTTAGCTCTCGAACCAAGATTATCTCCAGTAATGATGGACCGATTGTCTCGAATGATTGTACATTGAATTCGGTTGATTGGTTAACCTTTAAATTAATCGCAACTCTAAAGAACGTGATGCTCTAGTAATTTCAAGATTTCTACGCGAGATCACGGGTGCCCACAACTGCCTAGGTGGGCTATATTCCTGAGACCTCGTAATTGAGATCTCCAAAATATATAAACAAATATTAGACTGTTTAATTTGAATTATCGGAGATAAATGTCTGGAATATATCTGTTTTGTGGAAAAAAATAGAAAAAGAAATAGAATTATGTACATTAACTGGTTAGTAAATATTTTGGTTAAGAGATGTTCTAATTGGGACAATAATGCTAGGAACACACCACACCACCGATTATACGAGCATGCGTGACACTGCATGATTCGTAATGAGATAACAAATACTTCTAAACTAATTTGTAACCACCAATCATGCAGTGTCACGTAGACTGGTGTGGTTGGTGATGTGGTGGAGTGGTGTGTTAATAAGAAGAAAGAGAAGTTTTGAATGGGGAGGAACAAAATCCGGGACCAAATTTCTTAGGCACTTGTATTTCAAATTCCATTTCAATGTGTCTCAAACTCAATGGACCACAAGTCCTCCCTCCCCTCTCTCTCTCTCTCTCTCTCTCTCTCTCTCTCTCAAACAAATTCGTGTCCCTCCTTAAATCCCTCTCTTCCACTACACTCCATTCACCTCCCATTCAGTTTTTTTCCACACCCACAAAATCCCCTCAAACTATACCGCACCCATTGTCCCTTCATTCCTTTTCATCTCCAACAATGACATTCCCTTATCACTACATTTTCCTCCTCCTCCTCCTCCTTCCATTCACCTCCGAATCAAAGCTCACCCTCGACTACTACAAGAAAACATGTCCAAGACTGTTTCAAATCATAACCCAAGTGGTCACCGAGAAGCAAATCTCGACCCCGACCACGGCTGCCGCTGCCCTCCGCCTCTTCTTCCACGACTGCATGGTCGGAGGCTGCGATGCCTCCATCCTCGTCACCTCCAACTCATTCACCGGTGCAGCCGAGCGCGACGCGGAAGACAACCTGTCCCTCCCCGGTGACGGGTTGGACGTAGTCACCCGCGTTAAAACAGCGGTGGAACTCGAATGCCCCGGTGTCGTTTCCTGTGCCGACATCCTCGCTGTCGCCGCCCGTGATCTTGTCACTATGGTTGGCGGCCCCTACTACAACGTCCGACTAGGGCGGAAAGACGGCTTAACCTCCAAGGCCTCGGAGGTTGGTTATTTGGTTGTGTTGAAACATTTTAATAAAGGGCTCCTTTGGTTCACTAGCTTTGTAATTGCCTTTGTTATTTTATTTTTATTTTGGCTTTTTTTAAATGCCAAGCAGTGTCAGGATACATTTCAATGATTACAATACGGAGACACTGGGTCTAAGCCGAGGGATCAATGCTAGGGCCCGATTGGATGCGGGATAAGTTGTGGGTGGATTAAATATGGAGGAGAATAAGATATTATGTGGTATTATTTATAGAAGGTGGGCCAGGATAAAATAATATACTTGGTTTGGAGGGATAAAATACGAGATTAAAGTTGTTTTGCAGTTGAAATGGGGGTGGGGGATAAAACACTCTTTATCCGGACAGATAATGTTTAGACAGCTCAAAAAAGTGTCCAAAATTTATCCACCTCAAGCGCCCTAAGCTAGGATAACCATGGGCGGGGGGGGGGGGGGTGGTTAGTAGAGGGGTGCAAAAGTGGTGTGCCAAACCAAGGCAAAGGAGAGAGGCCCACCTCATATCAGGGCGGAAATCTCCATCCAATCGACCTCTAAGAGAGCCAAATAATCTCTCAGTCAAGACCAATACATAACAATCCACAAGAAAAATTATAATTAGAATATGAACATCACACCTAACGTAGTTGGTTCGGTACACTCCCGAAAAGGTGAGGTCTTGAATTTAAGTTAATTCTTACCGCTAAAAGTTTATAAGCAAATTCAAACTATAGATTCCAACAAATGAACGGTCCAAATCATGATTGTCTCCTCCAGTCATGATCTGTATTGCTTAAATAAAAGAAAATAAGTTGGTGGGCCTGGATAGTAAAAATGATAATTCCTACATGCATCTGAATCCTCTCCACTCCATGTTTGGAATGGGAGGAGACAATCCACATTTAGAACATCCATTGATATATTCAATGGTTCGAACCGGTATTCAATGATTCGGACCGGTAAGAGTTTACAAGCATATTCAAACTATAGATTGTAACAAATGAACGATCCAAATCATGACTGTCTCCTTCAATCTAAAACATAGGGCGTAGACTGGAGAGGATCCATTTCCTTCTCGTATTCATTGTTAAATTTGGTCACTAAGAAATAACAAGATCAATATGTTATTCTAACAGGTTGAAGGGCACATAGCAAGGCCAAATATGTCAATGACACAAATCATCTCAATTTTCGAGTCCAGAGGCCTCTCAATTCAAGACCTAGTGGCATTAGCCGGTGCACACACGATTGGTTTCTCCCACTGCGACCAATTCGCCAACAGAATCTTCAACTTCAGCAAGAAATCACAGTATGACCCTTCACTTAACCCTAAATTTGCACAAGCGCTGCAAAAACTTTGTGCTAATTACACCAAAGACCCCACAATTGCGGCTTTCAATGACGTGATGACCCCTGGGAAATTCGACAACATGTTCTACATCAATCTGCAGAAAGGCTTAGGGTTGTTGGCTTCGGACCAAGCCCTCTTATCTGATCTGCGAACGAAGAAATACGTGGATCTGTACGCGGCGAACCAAACTGCGTTTTTCAATGATTTTGCTCACTCGATGGAGAAGGTTAGCGTGTATCAAATCAAGACCGGGAGGAAGGGAGAGGTGAGACACAAATGTGACACTTTCAATACGTTGAACACTAATGTACAAGGCCATTCACACAAGGCCTAGAAGTTATGGAGGGGATTTGTCTGCTGAAAGGAGAAGGATCAATTTTGTTTACGACGTTTGTTTTTTTTGGATCGACACTATAGTAGTGCAAGATGGCGATGAGGTTGATGAAGATTGAACCACCTTTGTGACCGCGATAGAAGAATATGTACGTAAATTTTTGGTAATATGATTTGGCTTGTGTTATCATAAACAAACTGCCCACAGTTTATGATTGAATTTCACTTTTTCAATGTCGTGTGGAGCTACTAGGGATATTGGCGGCCTGTGGTGGCTTACGGTGACTGTAGGTTCTTATTTATTTTTCTTGTTAACTCATTTTATAGAGTTTGTTGTTCCCTCTATAGAACTTTTTTTTTTTTTTTTTACCCATTTGGATATGTTTCAATTATGCTCAACAATTAGTCTCACAGATAACCCGAACGTTGTGGATACCTAGGGCTCTGGAATTTAGGTTATTGTAGCCATTTGGGCACTCAAAAAAAAAAACACATTCAGTTTGCAAACAACTTTCCTAGAAGATTTGGGCTACGTTTGGCTTAATAAGCCACTTTTTGGCATTTTTATTTGTCTTTATTAAAAGATTTTTTTTTACTTTTCCCAAATAATTCACAAAATATTTGATGTAAATCTAACAAATGCAATTTTTACGAATAAAAAAATACCAATGAGCTTATTAATCCAAACTTGGCCCAAGGTTTGATGGCTAACTCGAGGGGAAATTGACCCATCCACTCATTTATATTGCCTCAGTAGCTGCCAAAATATTCTTCTTGTAACCCCGTTTTCATAATGTGCTACGAGAGTTCTAAAATAACATCCGATCCTCCCTGGTCGGCATTGGTAGGAGGAACTAATTCTTTGTCAAAAAGAAAATACACCCCAATAGCCTTGATAGTCAAGATTTGACAGTTTAGAATTTGTTACTTCAACGATCCGGTCCCAGATTCGAAATCTCTCAGGTGGTATCAACTACCAACTCCTTTAGAATATATCCTTATGGAGCTTTTGTTCCGACTTTAATTTGACTCCCCACAAGTAAGCGGTGCGATTGAGCCCAATATTAGTCGAGGTGCGTTATAAAATCAAAAAAATACGAATGAAAGTAGTTATCGCTATACATACACAGATGAAGCTTTTTATGGACACATTTACCTGCATTCATGGATAAACCGGTTCATCAGTAGTCGTACAAACACCTCAGGCTAAAAATTGATGCCCCTAAACATTCCCTCTGATAAGGATTCTATACAAGAAACACCCAGCTCTCACAGCAGCTAACAAATCAGAATTTACACGGCGAAAAATTACTGCAACCATCCCTCAATAAACAGAAATAACTCGATAAGAAAGGGGAAAAATCTGCTACCGAGAATCTAACTTACCAGGACTAAATAACTCAATAATTTCATTCTAGATTAATATACACCGTTGCTGGAAAATAGATCCCCTACATTCAGGTAGGAAACAGATAATTTGTCCAGCCCACACCTTGGCCATATTTCTCAATGTTTTCGAATCCAAAAGTATGCCCCATCTGAAGATTGAGAGAAACTACTACATAGAATATACACTTTACACGTAGGATGTGGGAAATACTGAGAAAAAAAGGACAAGAGAACCACAAATGCACATGAATACCAGAACAAATAATTGTACAATAACAATGACTTGTCATACTTTACAGTCCTGCAAGCCGAACAGCATTCGGGTTTTGTTAGATTACGGTCTGCTGCAGTAATTACTTCATCCCATAACTTTCGCTTCGGTATTTGGACTTATGCAACTAACAAGAACTCTGCAGCTCCAATTGTCCTCAATAATTTTCAAAGGGACTGTAATCCTATGAAGGCATATCATTGACGTCACAGAATAATTAAGCAATTCAATAAGCCGGTGTTATCAGCAGAATTCTCACCCTTTTAGCACGGCTTCCGCTTGTCCACCTTTAAGTGAATATTATACCACTTTTTCTTCTTCGGCCTATCTCTTGTAGTTGACTTCTTATCTCTTACTTCGTCATCTTCTTTTGTGTCCTTGGATGCACTCCTATTCTTGTTTCTACTACCGCTCCTTTTCATTGGAGGAGCAACAGTGTACGAGGCGTGAATTTCGTTCCATTGCTTGAGAAGCTCATCAATCTGCAATATCAAGCATTGAACAATTTCAAATCTGCCAAAACACCCCTACATTATCAGGTCCATACAAAGTTTATATTCCAGTTTGGTAGAATTTAACTCACTGCGTGCATTTCTTGCGCATATCTACTTGTCATTTCCGTGAATTGTTGCAGGACCTGGCAGTATCCGTGTCAAAAATAAGTGAAAGCAGAAGGTGACTTTTCCAAAAAAAAAAAATGACTACATGAAACAAGGCTTTTTTAGAAATGCAACCAAACAGATCTGATTCATCCGAAATGTGCTTCAGATGTGGATGTCCAAACCTCTCTGTATTCAGTCTCAAACTTTGCAAGTTCCACCCTCTTCGATAAAATCTGAGCTTCCACAGTTCTAAGATTCTCTTTCTCTTCTGTAAACTGGGCAGCACAAAGAGCCTCTATGGTGTAGCTTGCACTTTTGAAAAAATTATCACCTACAGACATGCGCCATAACATCGTCAGAGTCAGTTTGGCCGTCAGAGTTCATGAAGAACGTAAAAAAAGGTAACTTGACATCGCAAGAGGAGCTTACCATAAACAGCAAAAACATGGGTCCCAGCTTTTATTTCAGTTAATTCACATGGCTGAAATCCATCCAATTTTTTGAAGAAGGCCATGTCTGGATCCTTGGCAGCTGCCATCTAAAGCCATCATACCGACAACCAAATGCAAAAATGATCAATAAAAATGAGTTCTTACAAACGTCCAAAATTTGAGGGGCAATTATCAACTCACGGAGTGAGCTGCTTGATCCAACCGATAAACAGGAAAACCAAGAAAATACATCCCAGCAGATGTAATTTTTCCTGTTTTTGCACTATCCTCCTGCGCCAGTGTAAGTAGGATAAAAGTTATTCAAACAGCTGTCGCAATTGTATTACAATAACATGTGCAGCTACAATGCAAACGCAGCCCTATTGCATGACATCTAAATGAGAGGAAACCAATAAATTAATTGGCTCGATATATGGTTTGCAACAAAAAAAAAAATTTGTTCAGAAAAGTTAACAAGAAGCCAAATGGATTACAGACTCTCATCATTCATGTCTTCCATCAAGATTCACATGGTAAAGCCCGTGATATAGTGCACATCAAGAATATATGTTTTTAGATAAATTAAATTGACTTTTTTCAACATGTATCTGTTCCACTAATAGATAAACACCCGGCATGATAAGGGGGCTATGATGGATTACGTCAATAGTTTCAACATTAACAAAGACCCACAGTTGACAAAAAGATGGATGTTTATACCTGAAGTGCAAGGCTTAATCCACCGTTTTCTTCTTGATCGAAATACAATAGCTGCACAAACCCAACGGCAATCAATAAAACTAATAGTGCACAACTACTAAGATACCTACAAATTACGAAGAAAACAAGCATCCTAACAACCATGTATGCTAACGATCCTAAGGTTGAAATCATCCAAGCAGCAAAAAATGTAATGACTGTTTCTAAGATGGGGTGAAAACTGAAAACGAAAGAAATTAGGTTTAAGTAACCAAATAGCAACTATGTCATGGTTATAGAAATATATCCATCACATTTATGCTTTAAGGGAATCATAACCGTCAAGTTAAAGTTGGGACCTAAAAGATCGAACGGAATGATCCATAGACAAGTAAATCCACTATGACTTCTAAGGCACTGCCAATGTTCTAAACTCGCAAGGCACTAGTCGGGCAGCCTGGCACAGCCTAGGCCTAGACCGATTATTAATTAGTGCCTAGAGATTAAGCGATTTTTTTCTTTTTGTTTTAAATTTTTGAAACATATTATCCTCCCCACTCCTCAAGTTTTGAGTATGTTGAACATATAAATAGAACAAAACAATAAATAACATACAAACAAAGGAAATAGAGCCTACATACACATAGTTTTACAAGAGACAGAGCCTGCATACTCATAATTTCCCTTTACGTTGTATAGTGTAGATATAAATATCAAATTACAAGATTTAGGTTTAGATTTAGAATGTTCATATCGAACGGTGTAGATGTATATATATTAAAATTAAGACTAAACTAAAACCCACCACAATATTTAACCCCTTAGATCTACAAAATTACGTATTCAACCCCCGATTAATCCTGCCTAACCACCTAATATTTCGATTAATCCCACCTAGCCGCCTAATTCTCTGATTAATCTAATAGATTAATCCCCGCCTAGCCAATTAGTCGCCGGTTAATCATGCCTAGTGTCCGACTAATCATCCCGATGCATAATTCAGCGACTAACACCACCATTGGAATCTTGATCGGTTTTCAAAGGGAACTTACAAATGGATAGGTTTTCTTTTTCAAAAAAAATCAAAGATTTTTCTTGTTCCTATATAATTTTCATGTTTGTGAATATGAATCCATCTTCATTTTTTTCCGCAACCAATCTTCTCATTTATGCTCACTATGTTCTGAAACCTTTCTGGAACGAATCTCTTCCTACAGAAAAATAGAACTAGAAGTCTTCACTAAGGATGTTAAGGCCATTCTATGGGTGTTCAAAGATCCTTTCCGGCATTACGTTAAAAACCCGTTCATGGGTCAGATAAAAATTTGACCATTTGATACAATCGCTATGCTTAGTGTGTGAGTAATCGGTTTTTTAGGCTTAGGATTCAAAAAAGAAAATCATTCCCCCTAGTATGTACTAATAAATTACAAGCATATAATAAGATGTGTAAAAGTTAAAACAACTAAGAACTAAGAAAATAGAGGTCCTAGTTTGAGCTGTTCTTTGTTGCACGGCATGTGGCACAGTTGATGAGTAACAGGCCTAATTCACATTTGGGCTTGAAGAGTGAACAACAAAAAGCAGCTGCACACTAAAGCACAAATGCGATTGACCAAGTAAAGGCAAATCATCCACCAGATTACCTAAAGCCAAGAACTTCCCTCGCATTTACATGTGAAGCCAAAAACTGACACGTCAAAAACTCTCAAACAATCGAAAGAGGTTAAATGATACCTGTTCTAACTAAGTAATTCATTGTTAACAAGAATAGGATATAAGTTGTATAAGGGAGATTAAAAGAGGTGATACTGTGCATTAAAATCAACTATCACCAGACACAAGTTTCGAGTGCCAGAAATACGCAGCCTATATGTATTTTGCAATTTTGTTGTCACACTGGAGGCGGGAGAAAGACAAAGAGACCTGAGAATTTTAAGTTTGGACAAGTCAACCTACATGCCTGCAGTTTAGCATTTGAAGACTTCCCTGATCCTAAAACATTACTGTTAAACACGGACTCTTCTATTCCATCTGTACTTTTGATAAACAAGGAGAAACCACCATTTCTAGTTTGCCAAGAGAACTTTTGTAGCACAAAACTTCAAAGTGGAACTAATAAGTCGAACCTGGTAAGGTTGTAGCGGAATATTCCAAAATTGACATCTGCAAATTAACAATCATGTACCAGACTCTTGTACATACCTTGAATTTACTTTTGTCTGAGGATTGTACTCGGCAGACAAATCCAGAGCGTGCTTCCTCCTCTGTTACCCTAACAGAATAGAAGTGAGCACATTGTTTTTCAACCTGTTGAATGATGCCAAGTTGTGAACAACATTCACGTATAAGTTTTTAACAACAAATGACTGCACTAATATCTTTATGGGATTAGCCTAAAAGATAATAAAATAAAATAACAAAACAGAAACAAAACCACTGAACATTTGGATGAATGGGTGACAGAGGATGTTGCCAATACAGATTGCTCGTCTTTCCCACAACTAAACAAAAATGTCATGAATGCTTAATATTTGGATGCATCATACATTTTATGTACATCGTACACATATTCATGTGCTTGCTTGTTATGGTATTTCCTTCAAAATGCATTTGGATGGACACAGGATGATGTGAATCTTTCTATCTCAGATGATAACATGCTAAATGGACCAAGTATGGAAGGGTATCAAGTGAAATACGAACATTATATCCTAGGAAGGATGAAATGGCTATGGGATGAAGATGCAGGGGATTTCAGGGAGATAAAACTGGGATATGCTGTTTCCCAGCAAGAAAATGCTTTGAAGAATACATCGTTTCCAAAAAGATGTTATAATCAGTGATTATAATATTATATCCGGCAATCGAGGAAAATCAATACAGTTGATAAACAAAATAGGTATATTTTCCAAGCAAAGGCAAATACAGAATACAACTGAATTCTATAATCAGAGATTTCACTCATGCAACACATCATGGGTAAGAATATATTGCTTGAGCTATTCTCCAGACTTCCCGTCAGATTGCTCATCTGTTTCACTTGCATATCCAAATAATGTCATTTTTCTACCACAAACCATGATGTAATTCTCACACATCTAGATCATTCCTCTCAAACTCCAAAAACAATTATCTATTACTAGTTAGACACTAAAATATGTTGGAGATACAAACTGTTTCGCCTTACCCTACGAAAACAAATCATTGATAAGTATATGGAGCTCCAAGGCCGCGTCAGAAATGGGAAATGAGTATTTCATGATAGTGGGTGTGGGAGGTTGTTTTGTGTTTTAAATTCTAAAGAAATTTTGAACGAACTAGCTAGAGATGGTAAGTTTCACCCTTATATCGGTAACCGGACCAAATACTCTATGGTCAAACCATCAAAACAAATAAGAGGATCGGGTACCCCATTACAAGTGGGCCTTATAAGAGACCTAAATATTGGTGAAAGCATTCGATTTTTATACAATACATCTTGTACCTTTACATCTCCATCTCAAAAGAACTATTGTACCTTTTTGTACACTGGCTGTCCAAGCAGAAGTGGACGACTTGTTACCACGCCATTTAGTGCCTCCTCCAAGACAGTTGCTGAAACTGTTGTTTTGATAGGCACGCCAAGTTTGCTAAATGCAATATATTGAAAACAGAGCATAAGCCGTAATCTATGGATAGCACTAGGCTCAAAACTTATGATGAAAGAATGATTCTACAAGTTAATAAAATTAAGGAGCGAACAAAAGATACACAATTTGGATTACCTAAAAAGTGCAGCAAACATGGTATTAACAGCACCCAAACTCGAGAGATCTAGCTCCAAGTCTTGGCTTTCTGACTCAACAGCCTAATCACAGGACAATAATGTCATATTCATCTGTCTTTACATTAAACTACTAAAAAAAATGATAGAACTCTCGCAAAACCAGAACTAATTTCCAATAAGAAATAAGTGGAACATAAAAGTAGTTTCAAGAAAGGCATGAACATAGTTACACAATGCATACAACAAAAATAATAATCTTGAACCCGAAAAGTAAGCCTTTAAGTACTCCTGCATATCGTACCTCAAACCCAGCAGTGTCATATTGGCGCCGTTTGTCTGGATCAGACAAAATATTATAGGAGAACGTGACCTCCTGAAACATATCAGCCGCTTGAGGGTCATTTGCATTCTTGTCAGGATGGTACCTGCAATTGTACGATATCAGGACAATAAAGATTTTTAATGCACACCAATAAATGAGAGGGAGAGAGAGAGAGAGAGAGAGAGAGAGACTTCAAAAGAACATAAGAAGTAGAACTTTCTAACTTAACAAAAGAACCCAAGAGACAAAACTACTGTTACACGGTCTTGGGTAAAACTCAACCCCCAAAGCTAGCTCGTGAAGTGAGAGAGCCCTCACACCTATATATTTCATTTGCTTTGGTAACCAGGCGATGTGGGACTTCGCTTCACATCCTCCCTCACACGTAGCTTGCTCACTCGGCAGCACCCGCCACGTGCAGGCCAAAGACACTCACCCTCCATCTCTGGTACCCGGCTTTGATACTATGTTACACGGTCTTGGGTAGAACTCAACCCCAAAAGCTATCTCGTGAAATGAGGATGCCCTCACACTCATATATTTCATATTACTTTGGTAACCAGGCGATGTGGGACTTCGCTTCACAACTACAACTCAGCATAGTTGAATACAATTTCTCTAAGAGAACTGTACAACAGTTTCACTGCAAAACAATTCCATCAAACTTAATTATTAAGGTCCTACAGGGAGAGGTCTGGTGTACACCATAGTTATTAAGGGCAAGAGGCGCAAAGCGTACCATTTAAAAAACCCACAAGAACATCTACCAAATGTCAAAATAGTCAACAATTCCAGCATAGACAAGAACTGAAAGGTCAAAGTTAGCCAAAAAAGAAAAGCACCAACAAAATGAAATAAAAATTAGAGCAACTAGCTATCTTGCAAAGTGGAGCAACTAACTATCTTGCATATTAGAGCAACTAACTATCTTGCTTGCACTTCAATCCCTCCCAAGGAAGATTTACAAGTCATCGTCAACATAAACATGTGAATCCACATCTTCTTCATCTTAATCAATCAATTTGTTTCCATCCATAAATTCCTATACTTCTATCTTTTCAGAATTTGCCGCTTGAAGATCTACCAATTGAAGAAGTACCTGGTAATTGGCAAGAGTGGAAGGAGCATCCAAGAGATCGACTTTGCTAAAGAAATTGGGAGAGATGCGATTGCAAAATTTCGACCGTCTGCTGGTGGGTAAATCTTTTAACCCTAGATTTAGTTCTAGGCAATTGACAAAGCCCGCATGTCTGTGATCAGAACTTCTGCGGCTACTATCAAAATAATTCAAATCTGACTCAAGAGGCGCACGCTACATCGCCTTGCCTCAATCTAAGTGAACTCACAACCCAAAAAGGCACCGACTATCCTTCGGTACACTTGGTAGTAGACCCAGAAAAAGAAGTACACACAAGTCCTAGCAGGAAGGAGAGATGTTAACAAATACAAGATGAGGGTTCCAACTCTATTCAGTTAACTGCCACTAGTGATTCAATATTTTGATAGTGGGGAAATTGAAAAGATTTCACATTGCGTCTATGTGCATCAATCAACATACCAAACCCTTACCCACAACCCAACTAGCACTTCTTCCTCTTCCACCCCACCCCGAAAGAAGGGGTTAAATAGCATGAAAGTTACCCTCTTTGTATGCTATATATGCTAACGTACAACCAAAATGTATACACGGTCAAACAAATGAAAAGAAGTGAGAGGACAAACATCATGTACACTTGAGAACAGAATTCCCAGGTACTGCGCACCGATTTCTTCTCATTCTTATTCCATCAAAGCTAGAAAAATGGTGTCACTAATATAAAGTTTCTAAATCATCTAGGATCTGAGATCACCAAACCTTCGACACTGCCGAATGGACTAGAAAAAAGCACAAGTAATACCTGGCTGACAGTTTGTCAGTCATTTGGAAACCAAAACCTATCATACAATTAGTTAGTCACATCGCTTTGTTATTTGTTTTCTCTAACTTGTTAGCCATGTCAAACCGTTGTTCTAAAATTCAGTTATTTCCTCGAAACGAATAACTAATTCAAAATGTAGCTACAATACCATTGAGGGCTTGGTTCGGTTGTAGAAACTCAAACTTGGTTGGACAAAACACAAGCTCGAGTTCCCATAGCCCCTTATTGGGGCTAAACATTCTCCTAACCTAACACCATCCTCATATTGTGGGACATCATCTTCGGTCCCGATGTAAGTGAGGGATCCCGACAGATAGTGGTCTGGTGTGACGCGCAATACTACCTTACTTGTACTTCTCTCTCTTGTACAAAGAAAACAAAAAATAGCTACAATGTCAGGATCTAGGAACAATAATTGCTCATCGAAATTCGACACCCCGAATGACCGACACATATTTAACAACACAACAAAGCTGAACCCGAACGAAAAACTTCAACTTTAATAACACAAGAAACACAATACTTACAAAAAAAACATTAGAAACACAATTATATATCGGAAGTAAAAAAAAAGGTCCCAAAAGCAACATACTTGAGAGCCAATTTGCGATAGGCGCTTTTGATTTCCTGATCTGTAGAGTTCTTTGCGACACCAAGAACCTCATAAGGGTCTCGCCGCGGCTGCTTTGCCGCATCGTTCTTGTCCGTTTTCGACCGGTGAGCCGGCATTATTTTCGTTTCACAGGTGAACCGGAAAACCCTAGAACCGGCTCAACGGAGTTCGATATCTACCGAGAATTCTTGAATCCGAAAGGGAATCTGTAAAAGTCGTGATTTTATAGAATTCTTGAATCCGTCAGTCAGGAAAGTTTTGATGTTTGGAAGGAAATCGGGAACCCTAGAATGAAGACTCCGTCGGATTTCCAAGCTGGAGCTTCATGTGTAGAGAGAGAAAAAGGAGAGGGCGATAAATTGGAGGGGAAATTAGGTAGTATTAGTATTACGTTACATCTGGCAAATTCAAATGGGGGCATATGACACCCTTGGACTTGGGTGGTCCCGTGACGGTCAAGACAGGAACAAACGAGTCGAGTCGAGCTTTGTTTGTTAATTGGTACTAAAAATTTAAACTTGAGCTTGGCTCATTCAAGGTACTAGGAGAGCAAATGAAGTGAGTTGAGCCGATTTTGTAGTATTTCATTGCCGCTTGTTTTCTAAATGGGCTTAAAATTCAAACTAAGTTCGGCTCGTCAGATCGATAACGAGCTAAACCAGATTTATTTACTAAACGATTTTCTATGAAACAAGTTGAGCCTATACAATGTTTAGTTAGTGTGTTGGTCCGCTCAGCTCGTGTACTACAAGAGCCTAATATCATAACTCGATTACTAAACGAGTAGAATCAAGCCCATCACAATTCTCAAAAAGCTAGGTTTGATTGCAGCCCTAGCATATGGCCAGCAGCTGAAATGTATTATGGTCACACCAATGTATACCCAAAATTTGGGGCTGTTTTAGGATTTAAGAATTTTGAGGGGTAAAGTGGTGGGAAACCTAGAGGGTGGAACAAAATCAGAGGCGTAATCAATGGACAATTGGGTTTTAAAAGGTGTAACATTGAAATCGTAATCAATGAGACTGAGACCCCGGACTGAACTAGAAAATTGACACTTATTATGTCATTGTCATGATTTTCAAATGATTGTGCCAATGGAATCAATGCCTATGTTACTTTATTTTATATGAGATTTCTAATCTAATTATTAATTGTGGTCTAGAGATTCTTAAAAAGTAAATTTAATTAACGTAGAAGGTAAAAGTTCTGATCGTATCTTTTAAGAAAATTATGACCATGATTTCTCTCTCTTAACCTAACAAAACTTTTCTCTCATAATCTTTGTTTGAGCATGTCATTTTTGATATTTCAATTTTCATGTGATGTGATTGAGTGGGAGACGTATGTGAATTTTTATTTTGTGATTCTCCATATTATTTATACCCAAGATATTTGCTTTTCCATCACCGTGAAACATATCATTCATCTCCAGTTGCAGAGGGATTCCAAGGGTATATGCTTTTCCATATTTGAATTTATTCCAAGTTTTGGTCTTTATTAAATGGTCTTTTAAGCCTGAAACATTAACTCCATGAGATACAGAAACATAAAAGAACATAAGACAACATTATTCATGAAAGAGTCTTCTGAAATGCATGTATACATCCTACAAGGCTAAGATTATGTTTTATCAACCCTAGCTCAACTCTCTGGATGGCTCTAGTTTTGTTATTTCAATTTTTGGACCACTTTGTGATACTCCCTCCGTCGTCCCTTTTATAGTGTATACATTTCCATTTTGGACTGTCCCTTAATAAGTGTGTTTTGGAAAGTTAGTGGGTACATTTCATATTTTGCTCTTCAAAGTAGATTCCTTTTTAAAAAGTTAGTGGGTATTATTATATTGATAAGGGTAAGTAAATAAGTAATGGAAAGTAGATGTAAAAATTGTAAAAGTTGATGTGAGAGAAAAATAGTTGGAATTCCCAGGTAACACACTTAAAAAAGGAATTGATAAAACCTCAATCACATTGCGTGTGTAGATTCATATTACCTAGTTTTTTGCGTTTTAGATCCCATATTCCAAATCCCCCCTGTGCCTCTATTGCAGGGGGGTTTGGGTCATTGGATGGTGAGTTTTATTTTTGTGTGTGATCTAACAGCCTAAAACCCCCTGCAACTAGGGGTGGGCGTCGTGTCGTATTGTGCTGTGTTTGTGTCACGTCGAGCCGTGTTCGTGTCAAATCGGGTTCGTGTCATAATGACCTGCTTCACTAATCGTGTCGAAAAATATGAACCCTAACCCGACCTGCTATTAATCGTGTCGTGTTCGGATGACACGCTTAAGTTTTTTGTTTTTTTTGCATGGTGAAAAATAATTTTATTAATCCACTGTAACAATTACAATAGATTAAAGGATCTAGATATAAGGCATCAGAGAGAGTAATTATAGCCAGCCAAAACAATGTGTAGGCTTAGAACTTTAGCCGCCATGACAAAACCTTACAGATTTGAGAACACGGAGAGAATGATTTGATATCAAAGGATAAATTTCAGTTGTAGTAGACTGAGTTTGAAAACTTTCATGCACAACTTTAGAGAGCATGAAAACGTACAGAATCACAGCAGAATCATAATTTGGACATCACATGTTTAGCCAAATTAAAGGAAAAATAAACTACCGATAAGAAATTAAGAATAACACAAAAGGAAATAAAGAAATACAGTTCCAAGCAGCCTCCAAGCCCCAACTAAATAGTCAATAGCATCATTAAAATTTAAAGAACAGGTTAATTCGTGTCATTTTCGGGTTATGCGGGTTCAATCCAAACCCGATCTGTTTACTAATCGTGTTATCGGGTCGTGTCATATATGTGTTCCGTGTCAGAAATACTCAACACTAACCCGCTAATTTTGTGTCATGTTGTTGTAAATTCCTACCTCTACCAGCAACAGAGGCACAGGGGGAAATTGGAACATGAGATCTGGTTCTAATTTTTTGAGGTAATTGATTTTTACACCCCCAAATTGTAATCCACGCTCCCTGTTTTGTCCTTTAGTGAAATTTTTACACATTGTTATCCACACCCTTTTTTTTTTTTGTCTTTCACATAAAAATTTCACTAAAAGACAAAAAAAAAATGGAGTGGATAACAATTTGGGGTGTAAAAATCACTCCCTTTTTTTTTAATGAAATATTTCAAACATTCACAAGCTCGCGTAATGGTTGATTAATAAAGTTCCAACAAAAATCACTTACTTGGTTCGCCAATGAATTTTATCAAGATTTGATAAAATCAAGCCCTTGATTTTATCCATTTGTGATAAAATCCATTGAAGAACAACCCCTTAATTGAAGAGACTGCAAAACATTTTGGCCACTTTTTAGAGTGCAGTTGTTAGGCTGTATTTGAATTAACGATTAAGGTTGAGGAAAAGAAAAAGGGATCCGGGGACCCTCCTTTTCTCTCCCTCCTTTTCTCCCTCCTTTTCTCTTAAACTACGTCGTTTTGCTCAATTTCTTGGTACACCTCCAAAGCTTCTAAGGGCCCTGTGTGGAGAGTTAATTTTCAAAAGTGTCTAAACCGTAAACCCGAAGTGCCTAAACCAATTATACCCTACCCCAAAGAGCCTAAATCTCCTAAAATTATATTGAACCCCAAAATTGTATTTTCCAAAGTGCCTAAATCCTAAACCCTATGCCCAAAGTGTCTAAACCCGAAGTGCCTAAACCAACTATATCCTACCCCAAAGAGCTTAATCCCCTAAAATTGAATCTCAAAATTGAATTTCCCAAAGTGCCTAAACCCTAAGTGTCTAAATCCAAGTGCCTAAATTAACTATACCCTACCCCAAAGGCCCTAAATCCCCTAAGATTGAACCCAAAAAATAAATCTCCAAACAGGATCCTTGGAAGCTTAGAGGTGTACCAAGAAAATAAACAAAATGACGTAGTTTAAGAGAAAAGGAGGGAGAAAAGTAGGGAGAGAAAAGGAGGGTCCCCGATTCCAAGAAAAAGGGAAACGCAAAACTTGAAAATTTATTTTTCTCTTCCCATTACATTATCCAAATCCTCCTTCAAATACAAGCCGTAACAAACCTACTAGTCCAATTGAATACGATAAGATTGCAGCAAGGCAACTGAACAAACGCCTATCATCAAATGCTCTTGAGCTGAAATGCGATAAAGGACTCCAGCAAAGTATCATACTCCTACAAATAAGGTTTTGCAAAAATACAAAAAACTTCCAGAATCACCGAGGCAAAATCATCTCATCTCATCTCATCTCCCAAAGATTGCTATTTCTGTGTTAAGGCCGCACACACTTCGCAAATCAAATTGAAGATAACAGAAAAATCTTAGATAGTGGAAACAGATTCCAAAACAGTTTGATCGTTGTTAAACGATTCCCATTTGGTATCCCTTAAAATTTTGAACCTGTCGTCCAACGTGATGAACCCAGCTTGATCAGAAACAACATTAGATGTTCCAGCTCTGTGTAGCAGCAGCACAGTATCCCCCATATCCGGGCCATGAAGCTTTCCCGTTAGCAGCACCCGAAGAGGCATGAAGAGAGATTTTCCCTGCCAAGGTCATGAGAGCGGACAATTCAAGTAATACAAGAGACAAGGGAGCTAAGAACAAGATAGTGTAAGGCAGCCTTATACACCAGAACGAACCTTGCGTTTCATTGATTTACCGAAGCTCTTTACCCACGTCTTCCATCCAACATGGCCTTCTTCAAGAGCACCGAAGAGTTCACCACTATCATAGGCAGCTAACAAGCTACCTGCAACTTCAGGAAGCCCGTCTTGCAATACAGGTTGACCTTCAGGACTAACGATGTCAAACAATAAGTCAGGACTTTGTAAAGACAATACCGTGGACTCTCTTACCATAAAAACTCATCTTCAGCCCCACACTTCGAACATAACATGTTGGCTTTTCTAACTGATTTAAGACTGCATAGCTTTGCACTAGACATCTATGAAATTGTTCCACTCCTTGAATTGAAATAAAAGGACAATACTATCCTTCTACTTCATATATAAATCTAGACAACCATGGACATTTTGCATCAGAGTACAGGGAGAGACAAAAGTGATTCAGAATAAAGACTTGATGTCTTATACAAGATCCAACCATTGAGAATACAAATGACTTGAAGATCATAGAAACCATAATGACTAAAATGACATTTAAGGCAATAATAATGGTGGGCTATTGAAATATCCTTACTATGTAGGCCTTTCATGTCAGGTGACTCGAATTGTTCTAGTGATGATCAAAGGGGTTAGAACTTAGAAGGGCCTTGGTTCAGCTGGTATGCAGGTGAGGTAGGCTTGGATACTTCTTTTCCTTTCTCTTTTCTCCTTTATTTTTCCCTCCTTCGATTTGAGTCATACACATAGTGCATCGTTTCAAATTCACATATAGTCCGACACCACAATGTTGAAAGTACTTGAAACATGTAACATAGTCCTTAGATTTCGTGGTGGCTTTGAGATATCGTGTTGGCCATGTTACACGGTCTTGGGTAGAACTCAACCCCAAAAGCTAGCTTATGAAGTGAGGGTGCCCTCACGCTTATATATTTCATATTACTTTGGTAACCAAGCGATGTGGAACTTCGCTTCACACCCTCCCTCACGCGCAGCGTGCTCACTCGGCAGCACCTGCCGCGTGCAGGCGAGAGACACGCACTCTACCCATCTCTGGTACCCAGCTCTGATACCATGTTACACGGTCTTGGGTAGAACTCAATCCCAAAAGCTAGCTTATGAAGTGAGGGTGTCCTCACGGTTATATACTTCATATTACTTTGGTATCCAGGCGATGTGGGACTTCGCTTCACAGACCATTGTCCAATTAAGTATTTGTTTTGAATCTTTTGATAACTCGATGATCGGCCCAATGGACTCAATAATCCGGCAGACAATTCCCACCGTCCAGTCGGCTACTGTCTTGTTCTAAACTGGATTTGACATAAAATGTCACCCGACGACCACCCCTAATACACTTTTTTGGTTACTTGCATTCATATCTCCTCTTACATTGGGTCACCATTGAGTCAGTGACCCAAGTGCCAACAATCCACTTGCCACTGTCGCAAAAGATCTCAATACTCACGTAAACTCATATTGTACAAAGATCATCCTAAAGGCTCTTCAAAAGATTCCAAAGCAGAAAAGCTAACTCAGCCCAAAAAGATGTGTGACAATAATATCACAGATCTTAAAAATTTAAGTGAAGTCGTCTAGGAATCACCTGGCTAAAGTAGCATACAAAGGGTAAGATAGCAAGTTTGAAAGTGCTTTGTCAGAATCTGTTATCAAGTCAATCCCATCCTTTAGCAGCTGAACAGCCTCCTGTTAACACAGATATTCCTAGTGAGCACATCCTTTCACATGATTTTGGGAAATTTAAAATACTAAAAGCAAATACACGGCAAAATTAACACATAAAGTAAAACACATATTTCATTGTCCTGTACTATCAAGAGTCGATCAAGAGTCAAGACTCAAGACTATACCAAACTCTTGCACACGCCCCAATGCCTATTACTACAATGGACCCATACATACACCTAAGTGAAACACTTTGAACGTCCTGGTCAGCCAGTTACAAACATTTTTGTAACTGGATGGGACATTTATGTGCAGGTTCCTGTATTCTGTTCTCACAGAGCACAATATTAGATGAAAATCCTTCAGATTAAACTTAGACCAAACTAATAAAGATCACTAAACATCCCGACACTAACACCGCCTGAGAAGAAGTTTGTAACATTAAGGTACAGAGAGTCCAGCATGTATAAAAGAAATGTGGAAAAGCATTGTTACCTCTACAAACATCCCCTGCGATTCGGTGAGGATGCCAGTGCTCTTCCAGCGCTGACCAATAAGCTCGGTCAACTCTTCCGGTGAAAGAGATCTTAAATGCTGACCATTCATCCACCTAAAATTTGTGAATTGCATAATGATGAAGAGTATCAAGAAAGGACTGGCTATCATGTTGATGATTCAAAACGTTATAGTTCGGAGAATCCTCATCTTAAATTTCACAAACACCTAAATTTATCAGATATTTACCTGAAATATGCATAGGGCATCAAGAAAATCAAAATTAACATAATACCAAATTACACATCGCCATTATAGTACAGCTTTGTAATATTCACATGCATCTCCCCAAGATAACAATATCTAGGCAATTGAAAAGCCCTAATCACCTTAATTTGGTAGAATCAAAGATGGCTCCACTCTTGTTAACACGTTCAATTGAGAACTTTTCAACTATAAGCCGCTCAGAAAAACAAGAATCATCAGATATCCCTCGGCAGTAACTCATATGCTTGTCTCCCAACAATGTCAAATAAAGCAAAATGACTAACCAAGTAGCTCAAGGGAAAAGAATTCATTTTCGGTGCCATCACCCCAACCCAGCAGTGCTAGATAGTTCACCATAGCCTGAGGCAGATATCCCATCTCCCTGAACTGTCAATGATAATTGCAAAGAGTTGATACTTCCCTCAAGAAGCCCCTCAAGACATTGAAAGAAAAGATGATATTTGACGAATGAAAACTTAACTTTCACCAAGGAAATACAAATAGACTGTGTAAAAGTTAACAACCTGTCCCACTGACGTTGCGCCATGCCGTTTAGAAAGTTTGCTCCGATCAGGTGCAAGAATTAAAGATACATGGGCAAAGTAAGGCATTTGGAATCCAAGAGCCTGCGGGTACACATTACAGGTTTTGTGACAGCTACTTCCAAATGGAGGGAATTATCACTTAGAAATAAGAAAGCATAAATGATAATTTAAGGGCCACGTAAAATCACCTTATAAATTAGTGCTTGCCTTAGGGTATTCGGTAAATGCTCCTCTGCTCTGAAATGAAAGTTTCAAGGGGAGGGAAGGGAAAAAAATAACAAAAGATGGAACAAAAAATGCAGCTTGTGAGTTTAATTGCAAGAGTTGACCCATAAAACAAATAATTTCCGTATTCTATAATACAAAGGCTGGAACATGGGATACGCCGCATATCCACCCATGTATTGGGATAAACTTTACCTTATAACATGCGAGATAGCCATGGTAGCATCATCAATAGTGACACAGAAGTTGTACACGGGTTGTCCATTGCTTCTCATAATCACAAAATCCCCAAGTGTGTCCAAGCTCCAGCTAACCTTCACATTACATCAAACTAATTTAGAAACCTATAAATACCAAGAGTTCAATCTGATTTCCACCAAAGTCCTAAGGACCAGAGAAGTGGTAGAACGCAAAAGGGTGCCCAGTTCAGCCTTTTCCAGCCAGAGTGATGGATGACCAGTCAAGCTGGAAAAGGATACAAATCAAACTAGAATAACATGATAAAGTTCTGAGTTTAGTACACTTGGTTAACCATCGTTTTCAAGTCACAGATTTCATAGGTGGCACAAACCCTGGCTATAAATCTACTCTTCATACAATCTGTTAAACAAGTTACTCTTTCGCATCGAAGATATTCAAGAACACGACGTACCTCTCCTCGAATAAGGTCATAAATTTGCAACCTTCCTTCCTTGGGCACTCGAAATCGAAATGTATAAGGAGTACCCTTCTCCAGCTCTTCTTCTACTTCCTCATCAGTGGCCTTGGCCCACTTTCCAGTGTATACTGGAGGAAGTTCTTTCAACTTTGCAATCTCCTTCATTTTTTCTAGTTCCTGAAAATTGGAATTGTCCATACCTATAGAATTAGATCCTCTAGCATTCTGGAAGCAGTAAACTCATTCAATTAGTACGACACCTGAAGAATCCTAAATAGTACAAGAGCAATTTCTTGACCCAAAAAAAAAAACTCAAAATCGCAACTTGTATCCCACAAAAGCAAACGAAAACAAAAAAAGAGATCGAGAGCCTCGCGATAAGTCAATCAAATCGGACATACTTTCCAGTTCATCCAAACGCGTGTCCTAATCACTCTTCAAAGTTACTAAACTACCATTATAGGCAATCCTCTATTTTAAAAATAGGCACTGGTAGCTTGTTCAAAGGGTAAGGTCATATGTCAGAAAGAAAGATTTCGAAAGATTGAGTCCAATTACCTCATTAGAACAAAAACAACGATAAACATGACCAGATTTCAAAAGCTTCTCAGCATATTGTCTGTATAACACATTTCTTTCTGATTGCCGATATGGACCATAGTCTCCACCAACCCCAGGACCTGCATTATAATGGTGTGCCATCATCTGCATTAGTTGAATTAACTATTTCATGCTATTAGACCTGTTGAATATTAACAAACAAATCTAAACAAAAGTAACAAAAGTCAATCTACAATGTAAAGCTGAAATGTGGGAAACAAACATAAAACCAGATACTAACAAGAGTCCGATATGAGAAACGTCTATCATTTTCTTGCCACCAGAGAGCCACCTAGACCAAAACCCACAGCTACAGCTGCTTCCCTGTTCTTTTAGGAGAACCAGTTAATCTGAAAAACGAAAACTGGAATGGAGAATACAAAGAACAATCGTAGCTATCCTTTCCATTTACTAATTGTTTTCGCATCTATTTGAAAGGTAAAAGCCTTACTCAGACACCCGTAATAGGAAAACTCTCAAATAAGATGATTTCCGAAGTTAAAAAAATTAAATAAAAATATTTGAAACAAGTGCTGGCTATGTCCCTAATGGAGGAAAACTTTTGAAACATGGATAATCAGATAGCACTTCTTTAATGATTGTTTCGATACAAACTAAATTGAGAAAATTTGAAAATTTTACAACAGCAGGTGAAATAAGAGGGAATACAACACTACTAAAATAACTCATATAGTCCCCAATCATTGGGATATAAGCGGGTATGATTGGAGACAGACCTAATCTTTGACAATATGTACAAAGTGGCTGCTCTCAAAGTACAACTGAGACAGTGCCCCTAAACCTCCAAGAACTGAGGCTACAGGGACGTTTTGCTGCAAAACATGACCCCAAATCAAAGCTGAAAGGCATCGGGGCCTAGAGACCGAAATTAATTTTTACGCTCATTGTCCGGAGCATCTGACATGAAATAAGACGGAATGAAAGAAAGAATGTTACCTTCATCCCAATCAAGACCAAGCCAAGACAGATCACGCAACATGGCTTCCTCAGATTCCCTGGTAGATCTCTCCAAGTCCGTATCTTCAATTCGAAGAACAAACTTCCCTCCCTTAGACCTACAAGTAAGAAAACTGTGGAAGTAAGTAGTTGGAGTAAATAAAAATTTCAAAAGGACGAGGGAAATGAAGGAAGGAAGGATACCTAGCAAAGAGGTAATTGAAAAGGGCAGTTCTGGCGCCTCCGACGTGGAGATTACCAGTGGGTGAAGGAGCAAAGCGAACGCGGACTTGTCCGTCAGCTCTGATTGGATGATCTAAAGACGCTGTGACAGAAAAACTCCGGCGGGTAAGAGATAAGCTGTTACGACTGCGATAGCGCAGAAGGGATGCTGATGGTAATGATGATAGCGCCGGAATCATCCTAATTCTCAACCATGGGGATCCCACCACCGCACTCCCCATTCTCTCTTCTTCCCAATTTTGCAGAATCAAAAGCTTCCCACTCCCACCACGCCTACTGATACTGCTTCTGATGTTTATACCCTCCCGTAGGTGGCGCTTGGCTTGCCTGCCTTATCGACCAAGACAATTTGCGATTAGCCCTTTAGATTTGAAAAACGGCAACAACTGCACCCGTTACGGTATGTATTTGTAATTTTGCCCCCTTTTCCTTTTTTTTCACACTCCATCTCAATTTCCTTCTCTACTTGTACTATTCGGGGTAACTCCAAACTTTATTTATATTTTTAAATGTATAAAATTATACTATATATATTCAATATAGATCTCATTTGATAGGTCTTGATAATTTTTATTATTGAAAGTTTTCAAAATTGTAAAAAAAAAAAACATTATAGATTGAAATATAAGCAATTGAAAATTGACACGCATGCACATAAATGGACAAAAAATTCGGGATAGATGGAGTATTTTTTATTTTTTTTGAGTGGGGAAATAACCAAGCCCAATTAAACAGTGAGAGATCTCCAATGGCATGTATGTGCCCTTTTTTTATTTATTTTTATTTAATCGGAGGCATGTATGTGTTTTTATATCTACTAGTGTTATGCTTATGCGGCGTGCTTCGCACGAACTGCATCCTCAGTGGTATTGTTTGTACTACTAAGAGGGAGTTAATACGGTGTGAAACATGGCAAAAAATAGAGTTTCATATGCAATAATTGAAATGTGTGTGAAGATAAAGGATTTCTAGTGTGGATGGAACTTGAAGGAATGATTGATTTATGTGTTTCTCTATGGTTATGCATTGGTTGTTTCATAGAGACTAATCATTACAATATCAAATTGTTTCTTTATTCACAGATTCACAAATCAGAAAGCATCAAAGCCCTAATTGTAAATTTGGTAAATATAAGGGGACCGACGGGTTGGGGACCGACCACGTACCGACCGGTGCTGGGACCCCCTTGTGGATCCCAAACGGCCAATCCAAGCCGTTCATCCATCTCAAAATTAAAATCCGAGTGGGTCTACGGGGGAATCGATGCAATCGGGGCGGCTCGAAGTGCTCAATCCAAAATCATTCGTTTTTGTGCAATTTGTTTTACACGAAAACGGGTGATTTTGGATCGAGCACTTAGAGCCGTTCGATTGCATCGATTCTCGCATAAACCCACTCGGATTTTGATTTTGAGATGGATGAACGGCTCGGATTGACCGTTTGGGACCCACAAGGGGGTCCCAGCACCGGTCGATACGTGGTCGATCCCCAAGGTCGGTACCAATAACATTGTTCTTGTAAATTGGTTGCTCCATAGAGACTAATCATTACAATATCAAATACTCCCTCTGTCCCAATTTGTTTGCTCACTATGAAACTACGTGCAATTTTCAAACTAAAAATTAATGTATTTATCAAAGTAATTTTTGATTTTTTTTTGTATCGTATTAAAGTTTTCAATGAGATCTATCAAACAAGATCCATATTGATTAGAAAATTATTTTTGCAAGTACATTATTTTTTAGTTTGAAAATTGCACGTAGTTTCGTAGTGAGCAAACAAGTTGGGACGGAGGGAGTATTTCTTAATTCCTAAATACACAAGTCACAAAGCATCAAAGCCCTAATTGTAAATTGGTTTCCTCTAAAAAAATCAGAGCATTCAACACATGAACCTTTTAAGCTTTTTGAGCACCTTCAATCCTTACCTCTTTTTTCTTTCCCTCAACTAAATGTAAAAATTTGGTAAATAGCTGATTTGAGGTCAACAACTCTAGTCCTATGCTCAAATTTCAAACCATAACCATAACCACCGCCTTGTGTCGTGAACTGCATCACTCACATCTCTCTTCATCTCCCCACTCTATCGATCTCATTCGTTTCTCTCTCTCTCTTTCTCTCTCTCTCTCTCTCTCTCTCTCTCTCTCTCTCTCTCTCCAACCACCACACCACCCAACGACCTTGAAAGCCTCTTCAACTGTATTTTGCTACCCTCGTCGGATGGTCGGAGTTGGTACCAAATTGAAACCACGAACATCGACAAAGAACAAGAAAACCTGTGGATGACCACTAACCGCTACCAAATCTAAAACCACCAACGTCGATGACCGCCAGCCGTTACCAACATTGACGACTGCCAGTAACAACCACCGTCTACCACCGTAATATAGCCGTTGTAAATTTGGTTCAAGAGTTGAGCCTCCCTAAATTTGGGGAAAATTTTGAGTAAAACTTGATTTGGTACAAGTTTGGAGCAACATTTTGAGGGATTTTACTCAAATTCAAAGTTAAGTTTAAATTTGATGTATGGCTGAAGTTGCTCTTACTTGTCAAATATAATTGAGTATAAAAAATCATTTGCAAGAACTATGTAATTCTAGCATTGCTAGCCATGATAGGAGTTACATAGCCATATGCCTTTGTTCAAGAAATACATTTTAAACAAACTGGAGGGAAGCTTTGGAATTTTCATCCGGACGGGATTGAGGATCGTCTAGACGAACGGGGCCGAAAAGCAGAGCAATATGAAATTTTGAGTTGGGTTCCGTGAAACCCCCTTCGAATGGGGGCTTAAACCTTGGACTATAAACTACCTCTGAGCTACTCTAATGCTTATTTATACTTAGAATCAGTGGGCAAGAGGTTTCTACCTTAAATTTGAGAGATTTGGCGAAAATGGGGTGGATGTGGGTTTCCGGTTGAGTTTGTTGCAATTGGCGGGGAAGTGTGGATGCTTGGAACTCCCTTGGATGATTTGTACTCTGAATTTTGTGCGTTGACGGTGTGTGTTGAGTCTGTTGACTAAACTCCAATTCCTCTCTCGATCTAGAACCCTATAGTTGGAGCTCTCCATTTTCTCTCTCTTCCTTGCTATTTTTTTTGTAAAATGAGGTGTGTTGGAGTGAATGAGAGAGAGGGGGCCGGCTTGTACATTTATACGGACGGGTGGTGTGTACAATGGAGGGAGGAGGAGTGTGGAGGGTGGCCAAACTTATGTGGGAGGTATGGTGATGATGGGAGGGGGAGTGATCGATTGAGGTGAAACGGGTGGTTGATAGACTGAAATTTTCAGAGGAAGGGGTGGAGTTGGAGAAGTTGGTAGCGGTTGAAGTGGTGGGAGGTGAGAGAGTTTTTTTTTTTTTGATAGGCAATAAAATTTTGGGGAATACACAGGCCGGTACAATTCCCTTGGAGGAATTACCGCCAGCTCCACTGCTCAATTCAAAGTTGAATTACGACCCCCCCAACATGGGTACTCCCAAGTGCCTAAATTCTAGGGTACCCTATAAAAATGCATAAACCTAAACCCTAGGATACCCTATGAAAGTGCATAAATCACTAAAACTTAATAATAGGAAAGTGCACCCTAAACCTAAACCCCAGGGTACCCTATAAAAGTGTCTAAACCTAAATCCTACGGTACCCAATGAAAGTGCCTAAAATCCTAGGGTACTCTATGAAATTACCTAAACCACTAAAACCATATAATAGGAAAGTACACCCTAAACTTAAACCCTATGGTATCCTATGAAAGTTCCTAAAATCCTAGGATATCCTATGAAAATACCTAAACCATTAAAACATATAATATGAAAGTGCACTTTAAACCTAAACCCCATAAAAGAGTGACTTACCTTAATAGTAATTAAAAAAAGTGATTTACCTTAATAGTAATTAGATGTCTCTTTTCTAGACCTAGATGTAAAAATCTCTAAAATTTTATTGATAAAACTCGACAATGAATACATCGAGAAAAGCCAAATTCTATACTCAAGGATTGAGACACAGAAAGAGGCAAGAAACAAGACAACATCCAATGATGCAGTCACAGTTCTGTATAGGTCCCATATATGTAAGACAGGTGTTACCAATAACAATTGTATTGAAAATTTTCTCGGGTACTTTCTTATTTCATAATTTGGGGTGGATTTAATGAGTTCGTAATTGGGGGTTTCAACGGTAATTTTTCCGAAAAATTGAATGGGTTTGCCGTTTGTGGGTTTTCAAGGAACAAGAAAGGGGTTGGGATCTAAATTTGATGTGGAACTTTTTTGAATTGCAGAAGATGAACTGATTTACCAGAAGGTGCTTGCTTTTTTTTTTTTCCGTATTTCTTTTTGCTAAAATTCTATATAAGTTAAAAATAAATAAAATAGGTTCGGATTCGGATTACCGATATCGGATTTGGAAAGTCGGATTCGAATTTGAACCATTCGGATCGGATTCGGAAAAAAAAGACCGAAGGTAATAGCTGAGTTTCTGTTTCAAGAAAATCTCAGCTTTGGCTTCCGTTACAAGCAACTTATTTTTAAGTGGGGTGATAGCCAAGTTAATAGGTATCATACATATTCTCATGCACAGGACCATTGGTCAAATCTTATGAAACGAATGATTTTGTATAAGAAGAGTGGCCAAATGACCATTGTTTCATTCTCTGATTAACAGAAAACTAAAAACGTTTTAATAGGAATTGAATCACTGGATTAGGCATGGCACTGTTCCTAAACCAAACATTACATCCCACTTCCAGACTAGCTTTGGATACCAGAGTTCAAGCTCAAACCCAATTGAAGATCCAACTTCCTGGATTTTCGCTTCGGCCGATCAACGTGTGTCAAGGTGAAAACACAGGACCCACAGCCACCGGAACCTCCATCGTGATCCTTTCGACCAAAACTGACCCGGGACTCCGCCAAGTGATTGAAATCAGGTGTGAAAAAGGATTGATCACAAAACAATGGCGTGGAATTCTTGAAACAGAAACTATAGCGGCTTTGAAAAGACTGAAGGTAATAGTTGATATGGGCTTTTCTTGCTTGCAGCTGCAGCCTCTTCTTCTTCATCCTTTCCTTCTTATGAGCATTTTGGTGACCCCCCAATGCCTGGGAATTTGCAAATTCCTTGGCACAATACCCACACTCAAATTTCTTTTCCTCTGTTTTCCTTTTTGAGAACCTCTCCTCTGGAATTTTCTCATTTCCTGTGGAAACTGTGGTTAATGATGAATTCACACTTTCATCAATTTCCAAAGAGGACTCAATATTCTTGTTTGGGTTCAGATCAAACCCAAACAATCTTAGCTTTTTGTCAGCACAGGATTGGGAAGGGAATTCATTTTCCCCATCCCATGGTGGAAAATGTGGAAAAAGAAGATTAGAGACATCTGTTTCCATTTCTTGGAATGGGGAAACAAAAAGCTGTTTTGTAGTGTTGGTTTTTGCAAAGATCTTTGATTTGCCTCTCTTCCTTTTATAGTAAGCTCTGTTGGGTGTTTTATAGTGGATGACAGCACAAACATGGAGAATAATTAAACCAAAAAGAGTTTCTTCGCTGTTAAAAAAAAAGAAGACAAATGTTAATTCCGAAACTGTTTTTAACTGTGTCAAAACTCAAGTGCATGAAATGCTTGTACTTATGTTGTAAAATACAAACTCTTTATGCATTGAAGTTTTGACACAATCACTATCCATAAACCAAAAAGAGGAGTTAAAGAGCGAGAAAACAAGTCAAACTTCGGTGAGTTTCCCATTTACTAAACTCAATTGTTGATTTTAGCAAATGGTGGCTTTGAAAATCTGTAGTTTTGGGAGTTTATTGGCGCGAGCATACTTGGTTGGAGTCCATCCAAACGTCTGAGCATTCGTTATCTTTTATCTTCAACTAACATCAAGTCTCTTCAGAAATGCTGATTTTAGGTATGAATTTAGTAGATGCCGCTATTTGCGTCAGGCCATGTCTGGGTTGGGGTGAAACACATCGATTGCCTTGTGCGTTTCTTGTTCTCTATTTAGATGATTAGTTTGGCTTTGTCCAAGATCTTTGTAATGAATTCCGTTTTGTAGGTGTCGTTGAGCTTTTATCAATATAATCTTATTATTTCCGTGTTATAAAAAAAAAGATTTTATTAAATGAGAAACACATATGGGAATTTTGTCTTGTGCAATATTTGTTTAAGTCTAGCATCTAATGATGGGCTAGATACATTTCAAAACATATCCAATCAAAGGGGATCTAATGTATTTTATAAACTAGGGAATCAATGGATTATTAAGCACTTTAGTGCATATAAACAAGCAATGATACTGCCACTTCTGCACTGAAACCAAATAATCTATCCTCACAAAGAATTCAATTACAATGACAAAAGTCAAACTACATTATGTCAAGCGGTAGGAGAATTCCATTTAGCGAGTTAGAATGGAGACACTGCATGAATCATGTGAGATTCGTAATACTAAAATCAAGCACAATAAACAACAATCTAGAAAATAGACCCACAAAGGAACAAATTAATAACAGAAAATTCCTTTACCAGCGAACTAATATTCGTCTATTGTCTTTAGCAAGATTTGACCCTTTCACCTCTCAGTAGACAATGTACAGAGTGTAGCTATAGATTGTGTTGTCTATGGTACACATTTTTGTTACTAATGTGCAATAATTCGTAATTGAAATCACAAACCCTGATTGCTTAGCTATGGTAAATAAATCTGCACCAGATGGACCGAGCAGGGTTGAGCAAGCGCAATCGCTACCCTCAATTTAAAAAAATAAATAAATCCATACTGTTAGAATAGAATTAGTCAAAAAAGTGTTTTACACCATTAAAATTTTTCAAATTCATAAACTTTATGCTTGTTAGATAAACATCTGTCACCTACTGAATTCTTCTTCCATGGATCATGTCATTGAACTTTACCAATAAAAACGTACTCTCTCCGTCCCTTTTTAATTGTGCTGCTTCGTAAAAAATGGCAGACGATATAGAGCCATGTTGGCCGAGGAGGGAAAGAAGGAAGGATTATAGTTTCATTGAGGTGTTGCATCTTGTGGGGTTTTTGTTATGGTTGGGGAGCTATTTTTGGGTGTTTTTTGTTGGCCTCTTGACAACCTCTTTATTTGGGTTGTTTGCCCTTTGGGTCTTGAGAAGCAAATGCTTGTCGTCGGGTGAGGTGCCAATTTTGTTGGGATTAACATCTCCTCGTTTTGATGTTTTCTCTTGTCACGTTTAATCTTGTATCTTCGATATTTGATTAATAAAATTTCTTTTGCTTTTCAAAAAAACAAAAAATGGCGGACGCATGAATCACTAATTTGACCTGGTTTACGGGGACCGGTCTCTCCAGTAATTAATCCAAAAGGTACTATAATTATGAAGAAAATTGGAAAGAGTGCACGGCCAAACACCCCCCCGACACTTTACACAGCAACCTTTACCTCCACTTTATACTTTTCACATCAATTTTTACCTCCACTTTCCAAATTATCCTCAACTTTTACTCATTAACTCTTTTCCCATTAACTTTTCAAAAGGACAAAACAATAACTGTACAAACTTTACCTATTAACTTTTTAAGATACACATTTATTAAGGGATAACCTAAAATGGAATACTCAATAATTAAAAAGGGACAGAAATTATATATGAAGGTGCCCAATCCACTCCTCTGCAGTACTCTAGTAAATTCATGTTCATATAAATGTTGAGTAGGTGTAAAATTATGATCGAACACCTTCATATATATTTATAAAATAATAATTCTCCCTCCCTTTTTAATTGTTCAATATTTCATTTTGAGCTGTCCCTAAATAAAATAATAATTATTTAGGCCGATCAAAAAAAAAATTATGATTATTCAGCATTTTACGTAGCTTCTTTCCACCTAGCCTTCTCCCATAAAAACAGAATTAAAAATCAGCTGAGATTTGTGTTTATCTTGACCATGGTGTGGGAATGAATTCAAAATATGAAAGGAGAGAATTGCTGCTATGTAAAGGAATGTAAGAAAGTAGGTAATGCTGTAAGCATATGCACTAATATAAGGGTCTTCGTTGAGATCTGGGCATATCTTCTTAGAGAAAGAAAACCTACTCCGTATATTTTATGCCCCAAAGCATAAGATTATTTGATTCAAGTTTTTCGTTGGGTCCCACTTCATTGTTTCGGTTTGGCCGGCTTACGCTCACATCAACTAATTTCCTATCCAGTTCGGTTAAAGGGTCATTCCGGCCGGGACTTAGAAATTCATGACAAAGTACTTGATTACGGTTTTCTTGCTGCCTAACTTTGAGAATAAGATCCTGGTCAATTGTGTGTGAGCTAACTGACTAACCAACCGGACGAACCTCAGGCTTTGGACCCCACTTTTGGTTAGCCATGGGGAAGTGTTATAAACCATCATATTGTGCTTTTATTAATATATTCCCATTCTTTTTTTAACTACTGGATCTTCAATTTGTGGACTTCTCCCACCGATAGATCTCTCATTCTAATTAGTTCCCTCTCCTTTTCATTTGCCTTTTTCTAGTCTGTTCTTATTGCTTTCTTGCTTTTAGGAGAAGAATTTCCAAATAAGCATGCTGTATCATCAAACCATTTCAGTATTTCAACAATTAAGTAAAATAAAATTGAGGCAAATCTTTGGGATGATTGGGTTGTGGAGGCTGGGTTGGTTGGTTGATATTTTTTTTTATTTGTTCTCATTTCATTAATTAATTTCTACTAAGATCTAGGATCTTGAAGTAGGGTCAGCCACCCCAAAAATACATTATTTCCACTTCTTGTTTATTCTGGATAATCCACGAAAAGAAATTTAAAAAATAAAGTAGAATCGAAAATGTTGTTCTGAAAAAGGAACCTCTCATTCCAACAAAGAAGATAATGCAGGACTTAACACTGTAAATGGGAAATAAGACTATTAAAAATTGACCAAATATTTATGATCGATCGTGAAACAAAAAACCACCACCCAAATATCTACAAATATTCAAGAATTTTCCGCGAAGTTATTAAAATTAGTAGTTGCACTATTGTCGAAATAAATAAATGACTATAACCTCCCTCCGTCCCTTTTATAGTGTTTAACTTTTCATTTTGGACTGTCCCTTAATAAGTATGTGTTTTGAAAAATTAGTGGATACATTCCTATTTTGCCCGTAAAAGTAGATTTTTTTTTGAAAAGTTAGTGAGTATTATTATATTGATAAAAGTAAGTAGTGGAAAGTAAATGTAAAAAGTTGACGTGAGAGAAAATAAGTTGGAATTACGAGGCAACACACTTAAAAAGAGACGGAGGGAGTGCAATTTATTTATAACCGTTTTGTTTTGTCAGGTGAAGTTTTGTCCCGTCCCGCTTCACCTGATGATTGTATTGTAAGCCGTAATTAAAAGTAGGTCTTCCATCGGCTTTTCTGCGCAAAAACACCGATCTTTCTCCATTTTACAATTCAGGGCCGGATCTAGACAAATCTTTCTTTGTTTTTTTAGTTGTAAACAAGATGGATCACCACCAAAACAAATGTGAACTCACCCTGGAGTACCCTCCTTTCTTACCATAATCAATCTCCGCTTAAGCAACACCACATCAGTTCCAAAAATAAAAAACAACAAAACCAACACCACATGCACTTTTTGGAACATTCAGTCTTATTTCTCCAATTTCCACTGTAAAATAAATGGCAAACAAATAGTAATTTTGACCGCGACAGAGAAGGCAATCAACAAATATATTTTTGTCATTCAAACAGTACAGATACAACTCGGAGTGTACAAACCTAAGGGCTGATTCACTGGGGACCAAGATACTGAGTGGAGATATGTTAACTATGTAGCCCAGATAAGAAAAAAAAAGAACACGAAAATTAATCTTGAGAAGATCTTTCCATCCACGAAAAGCACAAATGGTCCACACAAACTTTTATGCTCTTGAAGGGAACTTCATCGATTGGAACGGGGATGCAGGGCAAGCTGAATTTTCTTCCTTGGACCCTGAAATTCAGAAAACTTTTCTAAGAGAAACACAGCAGGAGCACGATGCTGTTAAAGCATGAAATAACAACCTAGAGTCATTGAACACAACAGAAAGCTTTGTACGGTAGTTTGTAGTACACACGACACAGCAGCATAATGCTTTATAGTTGAAATATTTTTGATGACCGAGTGTCCGGGCCAGCTTACACGCACATCAACTAATTCTCGGGAAGACTAGCACAACAACCCACCACCATGGCCCCCCACTAAATCATGGTTTGCCTCCAAGGGGGAATCGCACCCTTGCTACAGTTGAAATATTAATACTCTTAGGCTGTGTTTGGATGACAGGAATCAAAGATCAGGAAAGGAAAGATCAGGAAAGGGTATCTTACTCATGGGAATCTCCTTCCCAGTAATGTGAATACGGGTAACCCTATTGAAGTGTTTGGTTCATGTGAGAATGTTAGTAAGGAAAAAATGGATTAGTTCCTATTCAAACGTTTCGTTCGACCATTTGAAGTTAAGGAATGAAATATATTTTTACTTCACTTTCCGAGAAGGCCCTTTAAAAGCTCATAATAAATATCACAATTCCTGCACGCCAATAGTTAAATAAACAGTAGATAACAAAAAATGCCCAACTACTAAAACACTTGCAAACAGTTAAACAACTTAAAAAATGTCCAACCATCATTGCAAAAGTGAACTACTTGAACATAAGACTATCGAAATTTTAAACTACCTAATAACCTACTATAGAAAGTCATTAAACCTATAAAATCTTCCAAGTGCGTGCTAGAAGTAAAGTTCCACATTTTAATTTTCGCGAAGAAGTTTCTCCACGTATAATTTTATGAGATTTCTGTTTTCGTCTTTGAACTACTTGTAGTACGTGCTCCTCAGTAAAAATCGCTACCGTAAAGTAGCAAGAAAAGAAAAAAAAAACCCATTCAATGCTATTTCTACGCAAAGATCATAAGAGTTCACACGAGCAGAGACTATAAACAAAAATAAACATAGGCGTATGATTTGGAAAAAGTAGAAGCTCATACTACCTCATTAGCATTGAATGGATTATTGAGAGCAGGGAGAAAAAAAACCTTGGGCCTTGGAGGTATAAGAGGTATTAATTTGACTTTCCATTTTCTCCTAGGAAATAAATTACCCCATAACCTCAGATTCCCAGGGGTAGTAGAGGTATGATATTCCCCCTCTATTTAGGAATCTGATTGCTCCTAGATTGGGAGACAAGTAATCATATTCCCATTCAATCATTACCCAAACTTAGGAAACCTAGACTTATGAAATCATATTCCCATTCCCCAAAAGATAACTGCCTCCCAAATACAGCCTTCAGTTGAAGGATCAGTCCCCGTGCAAAACTTAACCCACACTTTGTTTGGTTGAGAGCTTTGAAAAGAATATTTTGAGAAATATTTTTGAGATAGTGTTTGGATGGATTTTTGGAAAGAGTAATAATTAGAGAGATGTGTAATAATTGGAGAGAGATAGAGAGAGAAATGAAATAAATGATTGGAGAGGGGGGTAATAAGTAGAGAGAGAAATGTGAGTAATGAGAGATGCAGGAAGAATCTTTTTGAATTTTTTTTTTGGAAATGTGAAAAGAACACAGCTTTCAAGTCAAAATAACATGCTGAGGTTCTTGTAGATTCCTGTAACTAAGTTAAAAGACTAGATGCTTCCGAGTTCCCTCAATTGAATCAAGATCAAACCTTATAGCCCAGACACACCTACACAGCGAGAATAGAATTTATCTAGAAACAAACCATCGAATATCAACGAATTCCTGTTTCTTAGGTTCGAAGACGAGCACTTTCTAGACCTCTGAACTGATTGTAATCCCTACTTGAACCAAACCCACCCTCGTGCCAACCAGCTCCCTACCTTGTGCCACATACTCCCTCCTTCCCAAAAATATAGTCCCTTTTGGGAGTTCGTGCCACTTTTCAATGTAACATATCTTATAATCTATAATGTTTTAGGTGATTTTAAAAACTTTGTATTTTAGATTTAATTGAGATCTATCAAACAAGATCCATATTGCATATGAAATGTATTACCGATTGAAAGATATAATCGATTTTCTATCCGGTTAGAATGGAACGAGGGACTATATTTTTGGGACAGAGGGAGTACATTTCTAGTCAAGTCAGGCATGCACAGAACATTTATGTTTAAAATGCCACCGCTAGAATCCTGCCCCCCACCCCCACCACATGCTTATAGTTCAGATAAACTACTGTCTTTCAACCACAAAAAGGTTGAGTGATTATTCATTGCTTCTGAAGCTCTGCCACGTGATGCCGGAGAAGGCCCCTGGAGCACCAAGTGGCGGTGCTCCAGGAGCAATTAATGATTTCCCCTAAAAGGTTGCATATAGCTGTGTGCGTGAGTTGTCACCCCAGGCATCACAATTGTAGGTTTGGCGAACAATAATATCAGACACAAAAACCAAGAAACGTTTGGTTTTGGCCAGCTTCATTTAACATATATACCCACGTGAACCACATTGCGGTTTCTTAAACTATGTACATGTATTTTTTGATTTTCTTCTGTCTGCGCGCTTTTACGGCTGTCGGGCTGTGTAATGAGAGTTACTGATACAGCCTAATTTATCACATTCTGCTAGATTAATTCATCACATCATTCTGCTAGATTAATTTATCACATCATTCTGCTAGATCAAATATACTTATTTCATCTAATAAGTACTAGCCTCAGAATTGAGATTCCTTTTGTGTGACTGTCACAATTGAGAAACTTTATGGCTCACATCATAGACTAACAAACGTAGAAAAACAAAAAGAAACCACAAGATCAAGCCAGGCCCTAGAGTAAAACTCAATCGAGAGTGAGGCAAGATAAAAAATAGTAATACCATTGGTATTCCCAAGTCTTTGAGGTCATTGTCTCCCATCTGCTTTAGTGCAGTCATATCCACCTGTAGATTGTGTCATATGCAACAGAAGTTAAATTGATTGGAAAGAAAACTCATAAACTCCCTCACTACTACAATATCGAATTCACCAGACTTCCAAAAGGAGGAGAAAAATAAATACAGATTGTCTTTCATTTCATCTAAAAGCCTAAATAATTGCTGAACAATATATCCATCTATGAACATCAACCAATAAAACTTTAATTCTAATTAAAGTGAATAATGTAGATTTAGGGTTTATAGGAAGACGAGGCAGAGAGAGAAGACTGAGAGAAGAAGAGAGAAGCGTTAATGTGCCTCTACATCTCACATGTCCATTTATACTAATATACCAAGAGCATTACAAGAATAGTAGAATACCTATAGGTAACATAATGAGAGAAAAAACAATGAATAAAAAATAAATAAATACAGATTGTCCTTCATTTCATCTAAAAGCCTAAATAATTGCAAGAAAATATATCCATCTACGAACATCAACCAATAAAACTATAATTCTAATTAAAGTGAATAATGTGGATTAGGGTTTATAGGGAAGAAGAGACAGAGGGAGAAGATTGAGAGAAGAAGAGAGAAGCGTTAATGTGCCTCTACATCTCACATGTCTATTTATACTAATATACCATGAGCATTACAAGAATAGTAGTTGAGAGAAAAAACAATGTATAAAAACAACATTCTCACACTCCCCGTCAAGCTGGAGCATAGATATCAAGCATGCCTATCTTCGAAATCAACCGGTGAAACAACGAACGAGCTAAGGGCTTCGTGAGAATATCAATTTGATCCTCAGAGCGAACATACGGAGTAACAATCTGCTTCTGCGCCATGAGATCCCGAATAATATGACGGTCAACCTCCATATGCTTGGTGCGCTCATGGAAAACTAGATTACAAGCAATAAAGATCATAGCCTGACTATCGCAAAACATCTACATAGGAGTAGGAACAACAATGCCAAAGTCCAAAAGAAGTGAACGAACCCATAATATTTCCGAAGCAGAATGAACCATTAGCACGATACTCCGCTACAGCAATAGAATGGGAAACATCAAGTTTCTTACTGCACAAAGTAACAAGATTGGTGCAGACCTATGGAGCATGGGTACCAGTATGCGGTACGGGTACTGGTACTGGTACCGGTATGCGGTACGGGTACTGGTACCGGTATGCGGTACGGGTACTGGTACCGGTTACGGCAACCCTCCAAAAAGTCGGGTACGGGTACGGCGGGGGTATAGCAATTTTTTTAATATATTCTTTTATATTTTTAGCATACTTCATTAATTTATATGTAAAAGGTATGTCAGTATATGTAAAATAGGAATAAGACAGGGAGCTCCAGAGTAATAAACTAAAAGATGAGGTGTGAAACTGTAATTTGGCTAATATTAAAACAAAATAACGCAAAAGATCCTGGATCTATTCTTCTTCTTTCCCAAACGGCAACTGCTTCTTCTTCCTCCAGCAACTCCGATGACTGATTCTCTTAATCCAGTGACTCCGGCGACTGCTTCCCACTACTCCGGCAAGGTTAGATCCTCTCTCTACAAACGTACCCAAGCAGTACCCATGGCGTACCCAAAACATACGAACGTACCCGGTACGCGTATGGCGAGTTTTCCGGCGCACCGGTGCTTCATAGGTGCAGACAAAGGTACAATAGCTAGAAGTAGACCGCCTACCAGAACGTACCAGTCTAATTAGCATCACTAAATCCAGTCACAGTCTCACAGACAAGAAAGTTTAGGCATGATACCACAAACCGCGGCCTGGTGCACTCTTCAAATAGCATAAGATGCGACACATGGCCATAAAATGAGGATGGTGAGGAGAATGCATATGGTGCACTCTTCAAATAGCGTAAGATGCGACACATGGCCATAAAATGAGGATGGTGAGGAGAATGCATATACTGACTCACAACACCCACAACATATGTGATGTCAGGATGAGTAACAGTGAGATCAATAAGTTTCCAAACAAGACGCCAATACCGACCTACATCATGAAAGGGTACGCGTTGGGCAGCATCAAGCTTGATAGTAGAGTCCATAGGAGTATCAACCGGCCTAGCACCGAGAAGACCAATTCCAAAAAGAAGGTCGAGCACACATTTTCATTGAGAAAGAGAAACACCCTAGGAACGAGCAACTTCGATCCAAAGAAAATAATGAAGAGAACCCAAGTCCTTAGTATGAAATTGCTGAGGTAAATGATGCTTTAGATTAGCAATACAAGTAGCTTCATCCCTGAGATAATAATGTCATCCACATATACAATCAATACTACCAGAAGTAACATAACCAGGTGGTTGATCCATGTATCCTTCTTCTACAAGATCACCATGAAGAAAAACATTCTTAATACCAAGTTGAAACAAGGGCCAAAAACGACTAGCAGCAACTGAGAGAAAAATCCGAACAGAATTAGACAAGCCACTAGAGAGTCTCCAAATAATCGACACCATAGGTCTGAGTATAGCCTTTAGCCACCAAGCATGCCTTAAGACGCTCAACAGAACCATCTGGAAGATACTTCACTGTGTAAACCCAACGACAACCAACCGAGTGTTTCCCATGAGGGAGGGCAGTAAGTTCCCACATCTGATTCTTACGAAGAGCACTCATTTCCTCATCCATAGCATGTTTCCATCGAGACAGAGACATTGCCTGCTTATAAGATGAAGGAATAGGAATAGAAGACAATGTGGAAGCAAAGGAATGAAGGGAATGGGAAAGATGATCATAAGAAACAAAATCAGCAATTTACAACTACGTCTACCTTTGCGCAAAGCGATGGGTTAGTCAACGGGATCTGGAGCAGGCAAGGAAGTAGGAACCTCTTACGGTGCAGATGAAATGTTTGGGCAATAAGAAACGACTTGTCTAGCTTGAAATCGCTAATATACCCGTAAAGGTGGAATAGTTGACGGAGACAACGTAGGAGGATCAGACGAGGAAGGCGGCATAGGTAGAGTAGGAGAAGAAGAGGAAGAGGAAGACTCCCCCTCTCGACAACAAATGAGATCAGAAGATAGATCAATACTGCTGGAAGTAAAGAATGACATCGACTCAAAAAACGTAACATCGGCACTCACAAAGTAACGACAGGACTCGGGATGGTAACACCGATAACCTTTCTGTGTACAAGAGTATCCTAGAAAAACACACTTGCGAGCCCGGGGAGATAACTTATCACGGCCGGGATCAAGAACATGTACAAAGGCAACACAACCAAATATCCAAGGAGTCATGGGAAAGGTTGAATCAAGATGTGTTCCCAATCAAGATACGTGTCCCATAATAAAAGAATCCTCTTGTACGTGTCCATAATAGTTGACACGTTCAGTTTGATGTACAATGTGGCAGATATTGTATGAAGTGTCGATCTCGGGTCAGGATAACACATCACTAAAATGAACTTAGCATGAAATACAAACTGCAACATCCAAATTTGTAATTTAAGCGCATCTAACCAGTCTCAAGGGCCTCCAAAAATTCACACAACAAAATTCAACGCCAACAGAGAGGTATGCTTCCTATTTCCACAAGATGCTAACTTCTACACGTTCTGCATTTTCCTCCCAGGATCCCTTCCACATGATAACTAGAAGCAGTGTGCTAGACAGAAGTAATCATATTAACAGAAAATGGTTATGACCATGCCACTGGCCTCATGAGTCATGACATCAAATCCTAGCCAACTAACATTCTATGCAGGTGAATTAGGACAAGTCGTGAAAACACTCTCGTAACAGCACCAAGCTAAAAAGTGAAAACTAGGATGAAAGAAAAACCTCTTACTAGCTTCCTTCCTTGACATTTCAAACGAAGAAAATGCGGTGACACTTTGAAGATATGTGTCCATGGCTGATGCTCCAAGGCTCACACATGTTTATTACTAAACTTAAGTCATACTTTTCTCTTTTATCCAACCGGAAGCCAACAATGCAGAGCAAGATCAAGTGAAGAAGAAGCATCTAACTATCTAAGATCCAATAGGCATTTTTCCAAGGCAGTCATCTAAGAACATTGCCCTGTTTACTAGTATGTGAGTAGTTTTATTTCCAGCTTTTATTTGTTGTCTTATATTCTTGTGTTCAAGTCTCTCCATTTGCATTTGTCCCCGGTTGGATTATAGCGGTTGGATTATAGATGAGTAATAGGGGGGGGGGGACCAGATGGGGATGGAGATGATTTAGCTTTGATAGACTTAAACACATCAACAATTTCCTCTACTGTAACATTCCTTCTAAAATCTTCAATCTGATCCAGATTTGAAGTCTTAGTCACAAAAGGTTTGTTCTATGCCTTTATACTCAGTTTCATGAGGGGTGCCTAGAAGCAACTCAAAGAACCTTACTATTTCCTATTGTTTCTTTTTCTGATCAGTGAACCTACTAGTCCCATCCTCAGTTGTAATCTCAGTTATCCTGCTCCTTCTCCTCTTCTAGCCTTTGCATTGTATTTCGTTCTATGTCTGGACGTTTGCGTCTTCGTGTGAAACACGGGGTCGCACATGAGGGAGGGTGTTAGATAGCTTGATGTACATTCTTGAGCCCAATTCCTAACAGCTTAAGCTTTTGGGAGAACTGGTAACATAACATGCTTCCAATAAGTTTTAACTTTTAAAAGGTTTAGTAGACTAGGCTTATTTTTGTCAGCTGCAAAACATTGCTAGAAGTGGAAAGCAGGGACCCTTCATCGATCGTAATGCCATTCAAGTTGTATTATCGGGTGATTGGATCCGTGATAATGCGTATTAGATAGTGAGATACCATTCACAATGTCCATATCACCAAATTCGGGAATTGGGACCGTCTTGTGACGGGGGGATTACTCAGTTGCTTTGCTAGACAGCCAGGTACGCTTGCATATATATGTGTATTGGCCTCAGGAGTCCGAACACATTATCGGGAAGCAATTGAATTTAAAATAGCCTTTTATACCTTGAAATGAAGATCAGACTTCACGGATTAAGGGCTTTATGAGCAACAATCATTACAAAAGAACTCGCGGCCAAAACTTTGTAACCACACGAGTTGTTAGAATCTGAATGGCGTAGAAAAAAAAATCTGCATTGGTGCTTTTTATCAAGTGGGACAGAAGAATTTTTGCAACTACACTAGGAACTACAGAAAGGTCTACTCCCTCTGTTCCTATTTAAGAGTCCATCTTTCCTTTTTTGGACTTTCCAAAATAAGTGTCCATTTGAAAATCAACACAAAAAAATTCCAACTTTCCCATTTTACCCTTTTCTTCTTCAAAGTTAAATACCCTTAAGAAAATCATTTCAACAATAGACATGACAACTTAAAAAATTCGCGCCCAAATGAGCTCTGACTCTTCCCTAGAGTTGAGAGTTTTGGCAGCAATTTCACACCCAATTTAAAGTCCAACACAAGAGAATTGAAAACTACTGAGGGGCAAAATAGGAAACTAAAAAGTCTGTCAAGCCATTAATGGGGCTCTAAAATAATCAAGACTCCCGAAAAGGGACTCTAAAATAGGAACAGAGGGAGTAATTGGTAGTTTGATTAACATAGTACCATTGGTGCTCAACAAACCCAAGGCATTGGGTTAAATCTAACCGTGTGAAGGCAAATAGTTATACTTTTGGACTTGGGCAATTAAACTTGGCAAAAATTAAGAATAGATGTCTACATATAATGGTTATTGGCAGCACTAAAAATGTGTCATACAAGATGGTGTCTATGTTCCACACCTATTCACAACAATAGGCCCTGATCTCAATTCTCAAAACAGCTCTGTTCACAATGGTCACAGATAATTGAGAAGAAAGAGATGAATAATGTCTGTATGCGCGGGGAATGGAGTTCTGAACAACTGATGCCAACAATCCATCGCCTATCTCACAATCATGAAAATGAAGAGAGTTTCGTTGATCAAAGCACAAGAATCCTTGTAGCAAAGCAACGGGAAGGTCAAAGAATTCTTAAAAGATTCTGTAGGGTGGAATTTTCATGCAAAACCCTAATGACTTGATTAAAATCTTTAAATACCAACTCTAGCAAAAAGAAAACTTCAGGATGAGGGGTCGCGCCTTCTTCAGGTGCACTACAAGCAGACGACTATGGACCAAGGTTGTGAATACCATTGCGTACCAGCCGGTACGTACCGGTTTGGCACAAAGACGGTACCAAGCACCTCTAACACCGTACCGTGCTCAATACCGGCTGTTACTGGACTGGTACCGATCGTACCGGAAAAAACCAGCCATACTGGGGAAAATGTGAATACCAGGCGTTATGGAAAATAGTGAAAAAAAACAGTTTCAAGCTGGGAAAAATGGAGATCAGCGTCGAAGGCACGAATCAAAATGCTAGATCTATGCCAAAATCTTTTCAAAATGAAAAAGACACGAGAAAATTGAGAAAAGAAGACCTGGAAAAAAAAAACTACCGAGATGTGGTTTCTTGAGTACTTGATCTCGCCACCGTCCGACCAAAATGCTGCAGCTTGGAAAGTTTTTCCTTCATTTGCAAGTTCTGGGATGTAATGTCGAATGCTCCCGGAGAGAGAGAGAGAGAGAGAGAGAGCAAATTGGAGTTCAGTTGTCCTATCCATGTGTTGTAGCCTTCTAGACCATTCTACCAGATTTGACGGTAGAGGCTTTAATTGTGTGATCTAACGGTAAGAATTGGAGAACAAAGAGAGTACTATTTCTCCTTTACGAGTTCTACCCGTTGGTACTTGGCTGATATATATGTGTATTAGAATTTTTTTTTAAATGGAGTTTGATTGATAGTTAGATTTTACTTTTTTGTGTGTGAAAGGAATTAGATTATACATTGAGAGTACTTTTAATGGTCTAATGGATTTTTTTATTATTTATATATAGTATGTATATAGGTAGTACCGCTAAATCCGAAACGGTACCTGGTACCGACACCGTACCAGTAGAAAAACTGGTACCCAAGCCGGTACGGGATTCAGAACTTGCTCTGGACCTCATCGGAGTGCTTCGGCTGACTTCAAGCATGCATGAAGCATATCGAGCCAACCATTCTGACATTTTACAGAGCTCAAGCCCTTACACCCGGAAGTGGGAAAAAACAAGCTCTTTCACATCGACAAAAGCTACGGATTTAGGTTTCATTTGGCACAACCAAAAATCTAGAAACAATTAGCTTGCCTGAAGAACAGAGCAAACAACTAACTAGGAAGCGGGTGACTGGAATACGTTCCGATAAAGATATATCGGAAATGCATTGGAAACATCAAGAATGAAGCTAGAAATTGGAAAGTGAAAGTGTTTAGCGCAAGTGTATTATTGTTTAAAAATTACCAAGTTTTTCAATTTGAATTCACCGGAAGTGGTTGGTTTCCTGAATCATGCATCCAGGGGCGGCCCTGGGGGTAGGCCGACAAGGCCCCCGCCTAGGGCCCCCAGTTTTTTGGCGAAAAACAGGGCCCCCAGTTTTTTGGCGAAAAACAGGGCCCCCAAATTACGACATATAATAAATATTAAATATCTCTTTCAACTAGCAAATAAGCGAGTGGAGCTCAGGTGGTACGACACGTCTTTGCTAACTGAGAGGTCATGGGTTCGACCCACAACCTCTGTGCTTTTTAGGAGAAAATATTTTTGAACATTTACAGAAGTTGGGCTTCAACTGCCTTTGTTGAGATTTGAACACAAAACTTATTGAACCAATTCCTTGAACACGTAGTCTGCAACTGCATCACCGGCACGTCTTATTAATCTTGACCGACATATAATATTTATTGGATTATGTTAGAGGCCCCATTTATATACCTAGCCTAGGGCCCCAGAATTCTCAGGGCCGGGCCTGATCAGTTTTATGTTTCAATATAAAACCACGAGCGACGTCCAACGTAGTTCAAACTGGTAAGGTTTCAGTGCAAAACTACTCAAAGAGCATTGGAAAGTCTCGAAAGAAATCACTTACCTCCTCGGCCTTAAAATAGATAGCATATTTGTCTAATCCCAAAGACTGCAATAAGCCATCAACAGTAGGATGTTCACTTCCCTATGCAACATAACAGTCATGAAAAAAGAGTATGGTCAGCAGATGTCATGGATTATTCTGTTTTAAAAAGCAAATGAATCTAACAAACCGAAATGTGTAAATAATAAACACCAAATGGGCAGACATATACCATAGAGAAACACACGATGCACATCTTCAATAAAATTGTACAATGAATGAGTACAAAATTTCTGCTTCTCTAAAACTTGAGGAAATATCTATTCGAAGAAAGGAAAAGATTGGGAGGGGCACTAAATGAAGTGAATTACAGAAAAAATTTCCTCCTATTATCTCTTCTTTCTTGATTTGCACATCTTCCAAAAAACATATTTAAAGGGTCCATTGCGTCCTTGGGATATTGCGCTATAATGTTGTCCTAGAAAACATTAGCCTAGCCAGCAGCATGGCAAACAGCTTAGCTAGCTTCCCCATTATGTGCTATCGGATAGGCAGTTTCACAAGACACTGGTGTCCTTGGATAAACCAACCTGACTGCCACATACAAGAGTACATAAGCAATGCAACCTCAAAAACAACACAAATTGGATACTCATTGAGAAAGGGTTGGTAGCAGACAACAAGAGTACATAGCCCTACATTGCAGCTCAGAAATAAAAGATTCTTAAGCATCTCATTACTATTTTGTTGTCATAGTTAACAATCACCAACAACTTATAAGAGCATCTCCACTCCTTACCTTTTTTTTTTTTTGGCCTTCTATTGATAGCCCACTGGGCTGACAAGAAGACAAAAAAAACACTCGAGTATACTTTTTTCACTTTTCTATACACTTTTACACATTCCTATACATTTTTCACACTTTTCAATACATTTTCCAAACCTTAACGACGGCGCAATTGGCTGATTTTAGAATTTTCCTTCCTTTTTTTTTTTTTAAAATCAAACTCAAATTTGAGTAAAACCCCTAAAATATCCACTCCACTCCACTCCTTTACTCAAATGACCTCATATCAAATTGAGTTTTACACAGATTTTAACTCAAATCAAGGGAGACTCTTTTGCAAGGCTATTTCTCCCCCATCAAATTTACAATCATGCCATTACTGACGTTTTTACTCAAATTTATGCTTGGATTTGGGTTTGTCCATTGAATTGTTTCATACCAAATCAAGCTTATACTCGAATTTGAGTAAAGTATTGAGTAATAAGGGTTGGAGATGCTCTAACATGTATTGTTTTAATATTTTCTGCAGAATAGCGGCTTCCCCAGCCGATGTAGCTGCATGTTCATTAGCTTATTGTAAAAGGCAACTCAAGTTGATTTCACATATAGATTTCACCACATTTATGATTTTGGTTAAGTAGCTCATGTCCCATAAAGACATTCAACAATCTTCTTAGCACATTCTTTACCATAAGGAAACTGAATCATAGAGTCATCCACAATTGCACTTCATTTTTTATTTTTATTTTGGCTAAAATACTTTGTTTTCTTCTTATAACTTCAGGATTGCTACACTTCAGTACACAATCTCACTTCAGTACACAATCTGAGAACAAATACAAATCTGTTTTATAGTTCTCTTTTTTCTCCACCTCGCATTCAGGATGCACACTATGATGTACACATCCTACTTTTGTTGCCTTTTACACTTTGGTGGTGCCCACCCTGGCACCTTCTTAAAATTAATTCCCTAACTTTTTGAAAATTAATATCACCACACACTATAGTTCCTCTTTCCTGCAAAAGCAAGGATCTGAGACAAAATCAAAAGTGGAATGCCATATGAAATATTACACGGATACCCAAATTTTCACGACCATGTGGTATATTTTTTTTCATCATACAGCATCATCAATTCTGCTGACTTGTCAAATAAAAAGGGTTAAATTCCATTTACATTCATGTGATTAGGCCTTTACGCAAACCTCCCTAAGTTTCAAATAAACACAAACCACCCTCATGTAGTTTTGAATTTAAGGACTACCGCTCAATACCAATCCAAACAAATGGCCTGCATGAACCATGTGCTTATTTTGCAAGCGACAAGGCGACATCATCAGCTCCCAAAAAATTGGTCGTGCAAAATAGACATCATTGCCCTCCAAAATCCCCAAAACAATCCTACAACCCTAATCCTAAACCAAACCCAAACAAAGGCAAATGTTAGTAGCTCAGGTTGCCGCCAGATTCTGAGTTTGAAGCACTATGTTTTTCATGCAACCTTGTGATGAAGCTTAACTATAGGGCTTCAGCCCCTCCCTCTCTCCATGCTTTTGCAGGAAAAAGAAAAAAGAAGAAAACTAATTCATTTGCATCTATATATTACATGCATCTCCCCCCCTCCCCCTCCCCCTCCCCCTCCCCCGTACCAAACACGTTCTTCGACTATACTGACGCATACCCACCGTGCTCAAAAAACTTAGATGATTCTGAGTTTGCAATTGTAATTTCAGTTGGCCACCGCAAAGGTGCAAATACACGCATACATGAACATATACCCTTAAAGAAGTATACACTTGAAACTATGTTAGTGCACACCTATATACATGTTCACTTCGATTTTGCAATTTAGCAAGTGTATACATAGACACAGACATCCATTAAATAACATCAAAACAGGGTGGTTCGCACATATGTATAGTAAAATTGCAGGGAGTAAAGCGCACAAAGGCCAAACAGTATGACAGTGAAGTGGATCTTCTTCCAACAACATAAACTCTATGACATTTGGCAATTGGCACAAACAAGATAAAACCAAATGCAAAGTGATCACATTATTCACCTACCCAACTGGTATGCAGCTATAGTTTTGAACTTAAGTTTAAAAAATAGTAAAGCCGAAAAGGAAAATATGGCAACTCACTTGCACTGTGTATGAACTTTTCTGCACCATGCCACTTGGTGGAGGATGTGGGACTGGTAGTGGCGCTACAGGCTTCACAGATGCAGCGGCAACTGTTGGTCTTGTCATATAAGGTGTTGTGCCCATGGGCCTTCTAGGTTCAAGAATATCCCTGCTCATACATGAAGCTGTTCTGGCATCATCATATGTCCTGATCAATGGCCTTTTCCCAATTTGTTCATCATTCCTTGGCGGTGAAAGATTCCTAGAACTACGTACGACTCTACCAGGTGATCTTTGCCTTAAGCTATCTAAAGTCCAAGGTGAATAAGAGTTTCTCTCAGAGTCCATCTGAAGAAAGGCATTTGAGCTTCTCATGGAAGGAATTCGTCCCAATATGCTTACATCTTTTCGCTCATGCACAAAATGCCTAGAATCAATTGGCTCATGTGGGCGCTGTTGTATGCTGCCACTCATTGAGGAAGGCCGAACTGCCCTAGAAAGGGTTTCACGGAGGTCAACGCCATTCCGCGGATCACTTTCCACTTGCCTTATCACATTTTTCCGCATGAGTTTGAATCGCAGGTCATGTTTTCCCAGGCGATCTTGAGTTGTTCAATGGTACCGAGATTAGTACATCAAAATCAATTCATAATCCAAAAATGTTATACTATAGCAGGAAATTTGAGTACAACAAGTCTAAAACCACACCCAAAATCTATGTTACATGGACTCAGGTGCGAGTATCCGGTGTGGGTGAAAATCCAAGCGTCGGACGTCAAAATTGGGAATGGGTACCGGGACACATCCTGCACACTTGTTTGTAGTATAGATTGCATTATTTTTTCAGAGTATGTATTGTAAATTATATTGAGAAAGGTATTTAGACAAGAAGGGGTTAAGAAAAATATGTTTTTGCTATTTCATGTCCCTATGAGTCTAGAAATATCGTTTTTCTAGCTAATTTGATATTCTTTTCCTGTAAATATCATAACAATTAGAGGATCCGAGTGTCAAAATGGATACAGGTGTCGCACACATCGACAAAGGGTACTTTAGCCAAAATGAAGGATCCATGTAACATAGCCCAAAATACACACACAAAAATATGTGTGGTCCCACACAATTACTAGTGTTTGTAACTGTGTGTGGTTCTAGACTTTTTGTTTTGAGTAAGCCTATTACCATCTAAACCATTACCATCATTCATCATCAATTTATTATGATCTCCCCGTTGCCTGCAAAACAATAGAATAGAACCATATATATCAAACTCAACCCATTCCATCCTGCTACTGTAACACTATGTTTGACCAATTACCAACATGTCCAACAGCATTTTCTAGCTTTTGGGATCACTACAAACACAGCACATTTGCGCACCCCAATCTCATTTTTTTCATTAACTTGCCGAATCTCAATTATTCGCACATCAATATGCCTGCTAAATTTGTGCCGTATGTTGTATTTATTACAACTTAGTTCTCTGAAACAACAAGAAAGGAGAGGGAGAACAAACCGTTTATTGTTGAGCTGGATTCCGTCCACATCACTTCCTAATCTATCTCTAACTGATCGCTTACTTCCGACTGGTGGATGAGAGTCAGCAAAGCCACCATTTCCTATTTGTCCAGCCCTCTTTACCACCTGTAAATTAATCCCTAAAAGAGTGAATATGTTTTCTTCACAATAGCCAACTCAGTACACTCCATGCCATGGCACCAACAAATTCATCAAAATAAAACACTAACGCTCGGATAAGACATTTAGGGATATATCCAGGGACAAAGGGAAGGGGGTAGACGCGGCAACCTCCACCTTTCTAAGAACTACTAGAATACCCCTAAGATATTTGGGAATTTTCATATGGATATACAAACTGACCTCCTAAGTTTTTAACCTTTCTTTTTATCCTCTCCATGTTATGGGTATTCCTAAAGATAGATGACATCATTTAACTTATTCACATGCCATATAAGTACTTGTTTCAATTGCAATTATAAGTTGCAATTATAAGATACTTATCACCATTTTTTATATGAAATTGTTTTTCTTCACAAGTTGACCTCTATTTCTATACATCATTAACTTTGGGATATTGGACACCTCGAAGCTCGATTCCTGGCTTCGTCCCTGTATATATCGACAGTTCATTCATCCTCAAACCAGCAGACGGAAAAAAAACCTAATTTGAGATGAAAGGATTGAGAAACGACGCACCTGACCGGTACGACCCAAAGTGATCGTGACTCGAGACCTCGAAGTCTCTGCCATTTTTAGAAGCTCGACAGGGCCTCAGATTTAGCCAAACCCCAGGCCGATGGATCGCAGCCAGTCAATCAGTTACAGGAAAATGTGACATCGTGTGCTTCGAACCAACCACCTGAGAAACCTTAGGCAACACTACAAGAACAACTGTCGCAAGTCGCAATTAGGGTTTTCCGGGAGAGAGAGAGAGAGAGAGAGAGAGAGAGAGAGAGGGTATTACCGAACAACTTTACCGGATATCAGAATCAACGGCTTATTTACCCTAGGCTGTCCAGCGGATCATCCGATCCGCCAATCCGATCAATCCGAACCGATCCAAACCATCCGTTGATCCATCCGAGGTATGTACGGATGGGTTGCGGATCCTAAAAACTCAAATTCGTTTTGACCGGATCGGATCGGATCCGCTCGATCCGCTCAATCCGCACAATAATCCTTCTTTAATCTATCAAATCCGCCATATCCGATCCGATCTGATCCGTAACGATCCGATCCATCCGTATGTCACCTACGGATCGGTTCCGGATCTTAAAAATCACAATCCGCTCTGATCGGATCGGATCCGGATCAGATCCGTCCGGATCCGATCCGTGGACACCCCTAATTTACCTTTTGACCTGACGTTTGGACTTATTACCAGACTAGTTTAACGGCCTCGTGCGTTGCACGAGTGTGATGCCCGTGTGTATTTTGGTTTACAAATTCTAGGGGCTCAAATGCGTAAGCAACAAACTCTAGGGACTCAAATCCGTAAAGCAACAACCTCC